>CAUYPK010133993.1:0-22856 GCA_963574355.1 Loris lydekkerianus | reverse complement strand
CCACAGGGAGCCCGGCCCGGCGGGGCCGGGGGGGTTCTCCCCACAGGGGTGTGGGTTTATGCACTTTGAAATAAAAAAAAAAAAAAAAAAAAAAAAAAAATCTACTCCAGAATGAAATCTTTGTTTTATAATGTTAATTTTCCTGCTGATTTAGTGAATAACACTGATTCTGTGTGGGTGGAGGCCACAAACTAATACAAATGAGAGAAAAGGGAAACTCACTTTTCTCTAAAAGCATCTCATCACATTTGCATAATTTGTTCAGTGACTTAGGAAGCATCCTGGAAATACTTGGAAACTGAAAATGCTCAGGACGCCCCTTGAAGGGAACATCCAGATAACAACGTCCAGGGTGCTGGAACACACCAGAGACAGAACACCAGGGAGCTTCAATTTGGGGGCTGGTCAGAGGAGAAGCCCGCACAGTGCCGGCCTCATCCCCAGAAGCATGTGAGCAGTGGAAGGAGGAGACAGGGTGGCCGGAGCCAGCAGTGACAGGTGTCAGGGAGGACAGGAGGGCAGGCAGAGAATGGGCGTCACTCACGTAGATTCTCCGCACCACTCATTGTGAGACTGTTACCTGGTTTATAATCATGAGAAATGTGCTTGCCATCTTTCCAGAGGAGGAGATGGTGATTCAGAGGTGTTCAGAGAGAAAAAAAGTTTCTTTTGCAGTATCCTTCATCTTACAGATGGGGAAGTTGATATTCATATGAATCTCTACAGCTTTTAATACATATTTATTTTCTTTCTACAGCTAATACCAGTTTGTTGCATAGCTTCCTCCCCCCCAGTAAACTATAGGATCATAGCTGGAAAATATCGCACTTCATTCAGAGAAGAGAAGACAGGGTTCTTAAGGTTAAAGAAAAATGACAGAGGGCAAGGTGGAAGGGTAGGAGGAAGGGACTGAAGAACCTCACATTAGACAGAGAAGGATGTCACTGAGGGTGCCGTGTCCCGGGAACGCTAGAGAGAGTGGCGAGTGCTGCAGGGGAAAGTGAGCGACTCTTCTGCATCAACGGGGAGAACCAATTGTTATTCTACCTACTCGATCCAAGAAATGGGAAGGAAAGAGACGGGGAGGTGCTCCAGTTTCCCAGGAAGAAGGCATTGGGGGGTGCTGGGGGCTTAAGTTGGGCAAAATTTGGGAGGAATACCTATCAGTGCTGATGTGAAGACTTGGGCGGTGGGGGGGGGGGGTCAAGGCAAACTGGAACTCCGCTGAGGGCTTTAAAGAAAGGTGTGAGCCTTACCACACGTGCTCTCTCTCCCGTCTTCAGGTGGGCATGCTGAGTGATTCGGTCTCTAAAGCAGGGTGACTCCATGCAAGCTCCGTGGGGCACATGGACTTCAAATATTGCAGCTGCCGTCATCGAATACTCTTTCACCAGTAAGAGAAGAAAAAAGACTCCCTGCTCCAAAATGTCATTGAGGCATCTAGATACTGCTGAAGGTTTCCAGGGAAGATGGGAGGCCGTGTTTCCTCTGTGGATTCTCTAAGTGGAATCTGAGCCCACGTCCAGGCCCCTGTGGCCTCGAGTCTTCCTGGACAGCAGCCCTCCCTCCCTTCTTGCGCAGCTTCCTAGTTTCTGAACGTCCTCAGTGCCAACTCTGCCGCCCAGGCCCTGGGGTCCAGTTCTCAGACTGACCTAGTCACAGGCAGAATATCACCCTCCACCACAGCTTTTTGATTATAGGCACTCTAACGGGAGTGAGATGCTAGCTCGCTGTGGTCTTGATTCACATTTCTCTGATGATTAGTGACATTGAGCATTTTTTAATATATCTGTGGGCCCTTTGTACGTCTTTTGAGAAATGCTTCTTTTGCTCATTTTTAAAATGGATAACTTGTGGTTTGTTGCCAAGATACAGAATCAAGGTAAATGTCCATCTAGTAATGAATGAATAAGAAAAATGTGGTGTTGAGACACAACAGAATGCTGCTCAGCCATTAATGAATAATGAAATCCTGTCACTTGCTGCAGTGAACCTGGAGGACATTATGATAAATGAGATAAATCAGACACAGAGAAACAAACCCCGCAGGGTCTCACTTCTGTGCGGACTCTAAAGCTGTGTGGTGTAGAGCAGTGGTCACCAGAGGCTGCCGACAGATGCGGGAAGGGTAGGGAGAGGTCACTTAGTGGATACAAAGTTACAGTTAGGCATGAAAAATACGTTACAATGTGACTATAGCAGGTAATGTATTGGATATTTTATGATACCTAGGAGATTTTGAATGTTGTCACTATAAAGAAGTGATAAAGAAATGATAAACACCACAGGTGTAGAGCCTGCTAATCACTGATGCTCTCCTCTCTGGAGCTCTCATTTTAGGAGAATCCCTTCCCAAAGCACTTATCACCAAGGTTTCATATTACCAAGATGTTACAGGTGTTTCCTATCATTACATAGTGTTCCGAGAGCTTACCTGTCCCTTCTCTTTGCCATAAGCTCTATGGTCTGCTATAGTAAATAAAAATAAATAATATTAAATAAGAACAAAGATACCTACACAGCCCTTTTTAATGACTGCATATTATTCTAGCTAGTAATATTTTAGAGCTTACTTAATCAATCTCTCTAAATTAATAGTTTTCTTTGTTTTGCTCCATGTTTTCAGTTAGAAAGACACTATAAGACATGTCTCCTTCATTTGAAATCTTTCAAGAATGTGAGGCAGCAGGGCGAACAGTTAGGGAACCTGAGGAGAGTCCAAAGGAGAAATGATGGGATCCTCAGGGAGGGAATGGTGGTGTGGACGTCAAGGAGCAGAGGGTTTAAATATTAGTCACCAGTCTCAGCTGCAGTTGGGTGGATGTTTGAAATGGAGGGAGAAGGAGGAGTTGGGTGGGCAGGGTGAGGTGCTGCACTGAAACTGAGCTATGATTGTGGGAACAGGGCTGGAAATAAGGTGAGAGGGATGAGGCCAGACATAAAAACCCATAATCAAGATAGAGACAAGACGGGAAGAGAGGCATACTTGAGGGGAAGAGCACGGATTTAGTTCAGGAATTACGCCTTTCCAGTGCAGAGATTGTGTCTGATGACACAGGGGGATTTGGTATTGACATTTGAGCAGCATCAAGTTAATTTTATCAGGTAGCACAGGAAGACAGGAGGAAGGAGGAATCACAGAACAGCCGGCCTTAACATTATGAGCTGACATTATGTATGACATTTTTTGGAAGAGGTTTTTTGTTAGAATCTCAATGTTCTCTATAACTCAAGTTAAGAATTATTAGATCACATTACGTTGACACAGACTAAAGGTAAGGAAAATTGCATGTAAATAGCTCATTCTTTAAATTAAAGTAGGAGTCAAGGTCATTTGAAAATGAACCAATGAAAATGCATTAGGGAGGCAGGAGAAAGTGGAAGGGTTTAGAGAGTGACAAGGGACCACTCAGGATAATCAGAGACCCTGGTGAGTATCATGGCGGGCTTGCTCAGTTATCCCCAAAGCAAGATGTTTTTAAAAAGTTGTGAGCAGTGACACTATGGTTGAATACGTGTCTTTTCTATTTACATCTTTTAGGTGAACAAGGTTCATTTGTACAGGATAGTTGGTTTGTTTTCTAAAACCGCCTCGTGTAATTGTATAGCTCTGACTTACATTAGAGTGATAAATTCAGATAAAGACTTCCAGTGGAGTATATTTTATTATCTCTGAATATGTTGACATTAAAATGCTTAAACATTTGATAAAGCAAACAATTTCTTTTAACCAAACGCTTCTCCAGTCCTGCGAATGTCACTGATCAAAGAGATTTAAGCTGAAAATCAGTAGCTGAAGCAAGGAAGATTCTGGAACCATAAATCTATAATCCTCTCTTAACATAAGGAATTCCACTGCTTTGTCTAAGTTGAGCAGGGTAGTGTTATAGCAAGTAGACAGAGGCAGCTGAAGACAGGTGATGGAGGATAGAAAGTCAGGGTATTTCTCAGAAGAAGAAAGGAGAGATGTTTAACTTGCTAGATATGCTATCCCTTAATGGGGTTGTAGTATAAAAATAAATAGATACTAGTTTTATCACATACAGGTAATTTGAAGTGTCAAATTGCATCATCACATTATGTACAATGTATAGAGGTTGCTAATATTTTGTGACCAATTTTTGGATTCCCGATATTTTCCAGCTGAGAATTGGTAACATAAATGCATTTATGTGGAAAATAAAGTATGCTGCTATAATTAGGAGGAAACATTGCTTGAGAAATACAAAAATATAGAGAGAAGACAGTATCAAAATAGCTATGTATCTAGTGAATAGTGACATAAAACACTGGAAAAATTGTATACTTTAAAATTTCAAACAGAATGTCATACATATTTAAATATAAACATGTATCTACGATGTTTGAAGGGTATTTTTTAACAGAGATGGTGATTCAATAAACAATTTGCCACAAAAACGTAAAAAGGTTAAAATAAAATATGTCTGTTTCCTGCTATACTTATTAGAATGGCCGAAGGACAACAAGAAACTGTTCTCATGAAGATTCAGTGTGGAAGGAGCTCTCGGTCAAGGCAGGGGAATGCGAAACACTGCAGGTGTTTCAGACGACCCTGGGGCAGTTTCCTATAAAACGTGATGTGCTCTGACGTGGCTGCAGCAGTCACACCCCTTATTATTTATCCTAGGAAGCGGAACATTTGTGTCCACACAACAAATGGTTGCACAGATATTTGTAGCAGCCTTACTCATCCTTACTCCATCGTGGAGGCAGCTCAGACGTGCTTTAGTGAGGTGAAGGGATGAACCCACTTGAGGACCTTCAGAGAAGAGAAGGCGTCATCCAGCCAGGGGAAGGCGTGAGGAAATGTAAATGCCTACCGCTGGGTGAAAGAAGCCAGTCTGAAAAGTCTGCCTAATCCTGATTCCAGGTATTCAACATTCCGGAAAACATCCATGGCTGCCCGAGGTCGGGGGCAGAGGAAGGAATGACCAGGGAGAGCTCAGAGGACTTGTAGGAATGTCGAAGCTCTCTGTCTGTTGGACACATGTGACTCTCAACTTGCCCAAAACCATAGAAGGGAATTCTCATGCAAACCACGAATTTGGGGGTTCTAATGATATATTGGTACAGGTGCACCATTGTAACAAAGCACCACTCTTGTGAGGGCCTCGGTAAGGGGGGAAACCAGGCATGACCAGGAGGTGAAGATACAAAAATCTCTGTGCCTTCAGCTAAGTTCTGTTGTGAACCTAAAACTGCTCTTAAAAATAAGACATTTTAAAAAGGCAACCTACAAAATGAGAAAGAATATATGCAAAGCACATATCTAATGAGGGACTAATACTTCAAATATATAAAGAACTGCTGAAGCTCAACAGCAACAAAATAACCAATTAAATGGGCAAAGGATTTAAATAGACATTTTTGTAAGGACAATGTATGCCCAATAAGCATATGACAGATGCTGAACATCCCCAACGTCAGGGAAATGCCGGTCAAAATCACTGTGAGATACCACCTCACACCCATTAGAAGAGCTACTATGAAAAAAAATCAGGTCAGGTGTGTGGGCTCATGCCCATAATGCTGAGAGTTTGGGATGGTGAGGCAGGAGGATGACTTGAGGCCAGAAGTTCAAGACTACCCTGAGTATCATAGCAATACACCATCTTAAAAAAAGATAAAGAAAATAATGAGTATGGGCAAAAATGTGGCAATATTAAAACTCCTGTGCACTATTGTTCAGAATATAAAATGGTAGAGCCATTATGGAAAATATTATAGCGATTTCTTCTAATTCCAGGATAGAATTACCATCAGATCCAGCATTTACTCGATATGCTGAATATCCCGTGCAAAATAATTATTGGATTCTTACCCACCCACCTACCAAAAGAACTTGCAATACCTGAGGATATACCCACAATGACTGAAAGCAGAATCATGGTGAGATAACTGCAAACCTAGGTGTATAGCAACATTATTTGTAATAGCTGATAGGTGCAAGCAACCCAAATTGACATGGATCAATGGATAAACAAAACATGTTGTATACACACAATAAAATATTAATATTTGTAAAGGAAGGAAGTCCTGTCACATGGTACTACATGAATAAATCCTGAGGACATTCTGCACTTTATTTTTTTCTATTTTTAACTTGACAATGCATTGTTGCAATCCTTTCAAATCAGTTGGCATTCATCGAATGTGTTCTATCCTGTAGCAGCGTATTTTTAAGTTTTTAACGGTATGACTATCTCTGAGTTTGTTCAAACACTCCTCCAGGCTCATGTGCTTGTATAAGAGTCTAGTGCACTATAAAAATGTTGCCATGAACATTCTTATCTTTTAAATGTATATTTTAATGTGTTTTTTGTCAGGGGCTAAATATATGTTCAACTTTCTAATTGCTCTAGGCTTATAAAAACACTCTTGAAGATTCTCTATACATTTCTGAGGGTTATTGTTTATTTCATCCAAACCTTTCCTTACTTTTCATTTAATAGGATGGATTGGAACAGATTGAAATATCTTAGGATAGTTTTTTTTTTTTCAAGCTTTATTTGTGTTTTTAATAATTTTACTTTTTAAAATGTTTGCCTTTATATTTTAAAAAGTTTTATACTTCTGCCATTGACTCTCATTCTTCCCTTTTGTTTAAGCATTTAGCTGCTCATTTCTTTCTATTCCGTTTTGTAAAGAATATTTTAGCGTGGTTTTTATAAATCTTTCAAACAAACATTTAGCCCACATTTGCTGAGACTTGGTATATTCTATCCCTCCCGTCATTCGAGTATCTGCTGTGGATATGCCAATCCCTCTTTTATTTCTGCTTCACACCTGCCTAATTTATCACATCACCATGTTGTCTCTTTTCTACCTGTCTAATTTAGACCATCTACTGTATATCAGTATTACCTTAAGGGAGTTGAGGGTCCTTTGTTAAATAAACAGTGGAATTAAATCCTGATGCTGTATGAATGGGGCTATCTCTGTCTTATAATTTCGCATTCCTCTGTGGTATAATTATAATTTCACATTCCTCTGTGTTATTATTATAATTTTTTTCTGTGTCTTTCTTATAGAAAGACAGGCGGGCATGGGAACGTGATTGCTTATTCACAGACATACAGCTAGTGCTTGGGGCATAATAAACACTCAATAAAATGCTGAATGGAGATAGTATCTGTGAACTTGTGACATGATAATCACGGACATGTGCACGTGTGTTCATGACTCTATACTTCACATGTGCACATATACATAACTACACACTTTCTGTAATGTTGAAAACACCAACGGCAAATAACATGTGATCCAAAGTAATGCTACAGTTTTCAAATATCCCCAAGTATGCTAATAAAACAATTAAAAGCGTGATTACCCCCAAACACAGTTAACTGGTATATGAATAAACAATAATCATCTTTTCATTACAGGAATTCAGTCTTCCTCTGAGCGACTTCTAGTGACCATGGTATGAATGTTACCTGGAATGCACAGAAGTAAACTGTTTTGGTTTCCTTGGTGAGCCTGTGTTGGGGACCTGTCTTTGCTCTGAGTGACAACTTGGATGTAATGTAAGTCAATTGATGAAAGTGCCATTTAGTGAACTGTGTTCACAATTTCCTAAATGGCAGCCATGAGGCCCGAACGTAATTACAACTCCTCCGTAAATGATGGGAAAATTCCCACTAATTAGGCCTAGATGCTTTTATGTATTAAAGTCATTACTACAAAAAATTCTTTAATTAAAAGTTAAGTGCATTTGAAGATAGAAAGACCATCACTGCATCCAGCTGTTTGTTGTTTTTTTATATTCAACTGTCTTTACACTAAATGGCAGAAAAGTGATGTGTGCAGATCAGAGAATCGCACTAACGTTACGCTAAGTCACTGAGGAAGAGCAGCTGCTTTCTTTTCCACACACATTCTTGCAAAACCATTAAAAGATGAATCACTTTGAGCACATTTGATGCATCCTATAAACTCTAAATCAGTTACGTTGGCAGAGCCTCCGGAGCTGAGTTAAATACAGAAAACGAACAGCGGCATCACTAAAGGTCATCTCTGCATAGCCTCTTTAACTATTTACTGTTTCACTTATGAAGTGTATACACTGGGACAAATCATTGCACATATATAGTTTCCACTTCTAGATGAGCTATAGCACATGGCAGCAAACTCACAGCACCTTTGCATCAGTAAAAGAAAGACAAGTTGTAAAAGTTATGCATTTTAAGGATACTGATGGGCTGTGAACAAGGAGTATGACACAAATTAAAGTTCAGGAGGGTCCGCAGCCTTCTCAGGTGAGGGGAACCCACCAGCCATATTTCCATCTGAGGAAATTTTCTGGGTCAAGACATAAGCAGAATGTCTGACTTGCCTTAGGCAGAAGGACAGCACCGTAAGAAAACAAAACAAAGCAAACAGCAGAGCCCCTCCTGGCCATGTGGCCTGCTGTGCAGTTTAGAATCTAAAGGAACTTCAGGCACATGGTCGCTCGCCTCCCTGGACATCCCCTGAATGCTGGATAGGTGTAGGATGCAGGGTGTGGCAGCCGGGCTCGAAAGGCAAAGGGCCACACCTGATGAGGAAGGAGCCTGTAGCTAATGTGACAGATTCTGCCTTTTTCCCCCATATGTCAAATAAACGAAGGTAAACTCTAATGGCTACGTGTACTACTATGCCACTACCGAGGTGGCATTCCAGCCCTATAATGGAGACTGTCATGCACATGATATAATGGAGAAAGTGAAATTTAAGGACAAAATCAGAGAGTGCCAAGTACAAGGACAAGGGGATGAGATGATTACAAAGGGACATGAGGAAAGGTTTTGGAGTGATGAACCATCTATAATTGGATTATGAAAGTGGATGTATGCCTGGATAAATTTGTCAAAATTAATTTCACTAGCATTTCCATTACTCTCCTAAGAATCAAGTTGAACAAACGGAAAATCAATGACTTTTCTTGCAATCATTAGAGAACTGAGGTCACAGGGCAAACTGCCACTTCAAATTCTGAACTGACACCCAAATATAGAGAATCACAGCTGAGATCAGTTTATCTGGAGCTGAAGCCACCGGAGCCAGAAACTGGTAGAAGCACAAACACGGTGACCTTGACCGAGTGCTGAAGGCTGAGGGAGGCCGGCCTGAGGGTAAGAAACGCTCTGGGGCGGCCATCTCGGAAGTGCTATCTCCAAAGTCCCTATGAGGCTCTCATGGTGAGGTGCTCAGAAAAAATAAAAAATAAAAACCCTCTTGTATCTGGCATACGAAGTGGAAAGTCAACCATTTTGATACAAGGGTGGACAATTAAGTTTGTGAACTCTTCCTAGAAAAACTGCTACCGACTTCACTGCTGAATATCACTATGGTCACCTTCAAAGTCCTCCCCCTGGACAGCTGTGCACCTACGGTAGCATCCCGTTCACCTTTCAAAATCAATTTTGGAACTCTTTTTTCTGGAATGGACATCAGAGATGTCATCGTACACAATCTTATAATTAAGTTCATGAACTGATCCTAGGAAAAGTCCCAGGAAGCGTGGACTAGGTGCTGGCCTCAATTCTGGTCCAGATGAAATTTCTATTTCCAGTGAAAAATTGAATGAAAATTCATCCTGTTACTTTTATTTATGTGTGTTTTGTATTCCTACTTAGTTTGTAGAGTAAATCTCAGTTTGATTTTTGTGTCTAAGACCAATTGTAGCTTCATTAACAGAATGCTGACGAATACAATTTCTTGGGTATATTCAGTGGATTCACCCAACTAACTTCTTTTTGATTTCTGTGTTCATGCTGTTCTTTGCATTCAGTACTTATACTGTGGAGAATAGTTGTAGAGCCAGGAAGATTTTCTTTCGGTAATGATGGCCTGATGTCTATATGAAATATAGCTAATGTATTCTCCCTCACCTTTCCACACTACCTTTACATTTCTTTCTTGTACTTCTTCCTGATCTGTTTTACTCTTATCAGCGATGGCGACATCAATGAGAATGAAGGAAAAAGATACAACTTGCCATTTTTTGTGGCCTATCGTTGTGCCCCACAATGTATGAAGCAGAGCCCAAAAGACTAGTTTGAATTATTTTAAATGGTATTTTACTGTGAGTTTATAACATTATTTATCTTTATTGTTTGAATTTTCAGCTCTCTACATTTTGTTAACACACAAATCTTTTGATTCACTATATATAGTGGAAGTAAAAATTAAAGATGAATATAAAACAAAGCAGATTTATAGGGTCACATAAAGAAGTAAATGAGTAGTTTATACCATTTGATTCATTTCAAAACTATCAATCAAAATATCCAATTAAAGCATTTCCTCTCAAATTTAGATACCTATGGCTTATAACATCATTTATATAAAATGTATTATTATGTTTTTATTTTCTTAGGTTGGCTGTCTGATTATGTGTTATTACTTCATTAATGACATTAAATTATTTTCCAAGAATGGTGAGCAGTACCAACCACCAAAAATTAATTGAGTATCAAAAGGCTTTTGTAGTTTACATGACATAAAATAAAATTCTTAGCAGCTATTTCTAAAATCTATTACATATACAATGGAATCATAAATTATTAGCCATTCATTCCTGTCAATGAAATTTATAGTTAGACTTAGTATAAGAAAGAAGTTGGGAAGCTAGAATGCCCTAGGGTGAAATTTTAAAATCAATGCATAATGGATTAGAGAAAAGGTATGAAAAATCCTTTGAAAGAGAGAAAATAGTTTCTATACATGTGCATGTTGGTTTATAACTTAATTAAGAACATTAAAATAGGAGGAAATATAAATCCCAAGACCATTTATTAATTTTTAAAAGTTGAAAATAAGATGACCATTGACAATTTTCCAAGCAGAAAGATCTGGAGCTAATGGGCTTACAGCATTCCAGGCTTTTGGTGAAACCATCTCTATTTTAAGATGGTTCCTCAGGTTTGATCTTATCAAATATTCTGCTATGCTAACTTTTTTTTGTCAATTCCAGACTACAGCTGGGTTTAGGCCTTTCTGTTTAGATAAAGTCACAGGAAGTGGTAGTCTGATTCCTGTGGGAATGGTTCCACTTGGCTTAAAAGTTAAAAAATGCTTGCTTTTATTTATACTTGATTTTGGTTGAATTCACTTTTAGTTCATTGAAAAAAAAATCATATTTCTACACCTGTAATAAAGAGAGGAATTTGGTACTTGAGTAAATTTACTAAGGTATCATACACATTAAGTGGGGCCTCTTGGGAGAGAGAATAGAGACTTTTTTCTGGAGTTCCCATGCCCTCAGCAACTTTGATGAATGAGAATATGATTATTTTCTACAATGCCATACAAAGCAAGGCATAATTCTTCCCAGTAAATTGGTAACAGATCATTTTGAGAAGTACCCAGTAATTATCGGGTATATAATATATATTTTTTCTAGTAACATTATCTTCAAATTAAATTATATTTTTCTTAAAACTTTAGGTCCAACATCTTTAAATTTAGAGATAACATTATTAATAATATTCAAATGAAGCCAAACATATAACATACTCCATCAATTAATGTGATAGGTTTTAAAGTTTATTAGGGCTTCAAAGAGAAATGTTTTGATTTAGAATGAAGGGTGACCTTTAGACTAATAACATTAATGTCCTTTACTTCTCAATAACTGAGAAGAATGAATTAACATTTTCACACATAACTTGACATATGATGGTAAAATCCCATGAATAATTTGAAATAGAATATTATTGGGAATGAATAGGGGCATTACAAAATGATAGGAGATCAGTCAGTTCTCTGAGAAGAAATAGAGACCCCAAGTGATTGTTTATCAAGCAAGAGAGTGCCAAAAATGAGGGGAAAAAACTCATAGGACAGAGAGGATAAGGAGACAAAGTCACTATTATTGCTGAAGGCTTCAGGACATCTCTGTTATTAATTGAGACATCAAGAAGACAGAAAACCAGCAGGGATGTAAATAACATGAAGACCACTATCAATCAGCTCCATCTAATTTATATTTATGGAATAGTTGATAAAACAAGAGCAGAAAACATTCCTCTCCAGTTTACAAGGCACATTCACTGACAAAAAAGTAGATTCAGGGCCCTAAAACACACCCTCACAAATGTAAAAGAATAGAAACAATATACAGCATCTTCTCAGGACACAGTGAAATTAAAGTGGGATCAAAAACAGAAAAATAATTAAACTGTCAAATATTGGGATAGTAAGACAACACACTTCTAATAACACAAAGATTAAAGAAGTATCAAGAAAAGTTCAAAAATGCACCTATATTAAAGTAAAAATATTTTCAATTAATGTCTTTTTAAATACATACTCAATTTTATAACTCAGAATTTATTTCTGATTTCAAATTTTCATGAACGTTAGAGGATTCTGATTTCAAATTTTCATGAACGTTAGAGGAAGCAGTTAAAGCCGTACTTACAGAGAGATTTGTAGCATTAAATGCATATATTAGGAAAGAAAAAAGGCCTAAAGTCTGCAACATAACTACCTTTAGGAAACTAAAGGCAGAAGAACTAATTAAGCCTAAAGCAATTAGAAGAAAAGTAGCCATAAAAATTAGAGCTGAAACAAATGGAAGAGGAAACAAAAGTAGGGTAAGCTAAAATATAGTCATTTGAAAAGATCAATGGCATTGATAAACCTCTAGGCAAGAAAACAGAGAAGAACCTTATAAATTGGTGATTTCTGCAATGAAAGAGGGTCATTACTATAAAGGTGGCAAGGAAGTGACTAAGGGTGGAAATACATTCTAAGTAGGAACCAAATCGGGGCTAGGAACATCCAAGACAAGGAGCTCCTAGTGACTTTTCACTGACCTGGGGCTCATCATCATGTAATTAGCACAGCATGGATGGAGTTTTCAGGAAGGATTCTGGGAGGACACGTGCATAGTAAGGAAACTCTGTGCAGCCTAACCTGTTATAGAGCCTATTATGTAATCTGCTGTATAACCCCAACTTGTCAGTCACCCCAAAGGCAGGAAATGGCAATCAGCACTGAGAGGAGACAGATGGCATAAAACAGTGTGTGTATAAATGACAGGATGTGCCCCCCAGACTCTGGGGTCTTTCTCCAGCGGTGGAGGATGACCCCTATCTCCCTCTGAGACGTACTTCCACTTTGCAGTAAGTGTTGTGTCTGTGAGTACTCTGACAACCTCTCCACTGGGTACCAGTATCCCTTCTTGACACTGGGAGCTGGAGGACCAAGAAACATGAAGATCTAACATGACTATTAATCCCATAAGCAATAAAAAGAGAATAAAGGGGTAATATGGACAATCCTTTGTCCACATGTTTGATAATTTAGATGAAATGAAACAGTTCCTTGAAAGACAAAAGCTACTGAAAATCACACAAGGACAAATAGATAATCAAACAGCTCTATGTATTTAAAACATCAAATTGATAATTAGCAACCTTTCTAAATTGAAAATACCCCAGATAGCTTCATAGGTTAATTTTACCATTTCTTTTTTTTTAAATTGCCCTCAGTAGACTGCCCTGGTGTCACACAGCTCCCGGCAACCTTCAACTCCTGGGCTTAGGCGATTGTCTTGCCTCAGCCTCCCGAGTAGCTAGGACTACAGGCATGCCACAACGCCCGGCTATCTTTTTGTTGCAATTTGGCCAGGATCGGGTTCAAACACCCCCCCCCCTCTTGGTATATGGGGTCAGCACCCCATTCACTGAGCCACAGGCACTGCCCTTTCCCACTCCTTTTTATAATAATTTTATTGAGATATAATTTACATGCCATTTAATTCACCCTTTTAGAGTGGATGATTTGATGCATTTTTTATTCCATTCACAGAGTTGTATAGCTCTCAGCACAATCAATTTTGGACTATTTTCATCACTACAAAGAAACCCTGTACTGTTAGTAGTCACTTGCCATATCCTGCTAAACACTCACATCTAGGCAACCACTGATCTACTTTCTATCTCTACATAGATGACTATTTTGGACATTTTTTTATAAATAGAATCATATCTCATATGGTAAATTGACTTGATTCTTTTATGAATAGTAATGTTTTAAAGGTCAATCCCAGTGATGGCATGTATCAGTAGTTAAGTACCTTGGTTCCCAAATAATATAGCACAATCAGGGTAACCTAGTGCTTTGTACCCTCAAGGAATCCCAAACAATACAAAAAAAAGGGCACCATTCATCTGTGATTAAGTCAGACGAGAGATGCAGCGGGCGTGAGGACTGCAAACCTATCAGTAAGCTGCCTGTGTTCCAGACGTGGGGGCTCCAGTGTTATTATTTCGTAAGGGAAATTTCAGTGCCCTTCGTTCCCATCAGCCACATGGCTCATCTACTGGATGAACCGTGTTCTCACAGCCTGGCTTATGGCAGCTGAAGCACCATTGATCCTAGAGGACCAAGACAAAATTTGTCGATGTGCCTCAAGAATAACAGTGGACACTGTCACTTTTTGAACCCAACTTCATGAACCCAAGTCGCAGTCCAGCCCAGATTCTGCCTGGGAGGAACTGCACCCGGGTGTGACTAGTCGGATCCTGGGTTCACTGGAGGGAAACTTTGGAGGCCAGCTATGGAATGGGGGTGAAGTAGGTTGTATCAGCTTATTAGAATGCCGTCAGTCTTGCACATGTTAATACGCATTTGTCATTTGTCTATACAATGAGGTCCAGTGATTGTTTAAATATATCAATGTACAAAAGTCTGTGGCTTTAAACTTCCAAAGTAGAATTAATTAATATCTGGCTAACTTTAAAACTCACATTATTTTGCTTCACTTCTCATTTTACTTAAGAAAAACATCAAAACAAGTATTTATATTTGTGACTTTTCAAGTCAAAATAGAGGAAAGAACCCCATCCCAGTAGTTTTAATCATGAAGTCTTGTTCCAGATAGGATGTTTAACAGCCAACTTAATGCACTTGACTTTGGAACAACCCAGAAGTTAGGAATATGGACCCCATCTTCACTCAAAAATTCTTTTATAGCTTTTGATTCCCCTTAAATTTAACTACCAATAGTCTACCTACTGTTCACTGGAAGCCTTACCCATAACATAAACTGTCAACATGTATTTTGTGTGATAATGTATTATATAATACATTTTTATAATATAAACTATAGAAAAATACTATTAAATTATAAGTAAAGGTCAGGTGCCACGGCTCATACCTATAGTCTTAGCTCTCTGGGCCAGGCAGGAGGATTGCCTGAGCTCAGAAATTTGAGACCAGCCTGAGCAAGGGTGAGACTCTGTCTCTACTGAAAATAGAAAAACTAACTGGGCATCATGGGGGTGCCTGTCATCCCAGCTACTTGGGAGGCTGAGGCAAGAGGATCACTTGAGCCCAAGAGTTTGAGGCTGCTGTGAGCTACGATGATGCCAGATCACTCTACCCAGGGTAACAGAGTGACATCTTGTCTCAAAGAAACCCCCAAAATCATAAGTAAAATAAATTTACTATTCATTAAATAGAAGTGAATCATTGTAAAGGTCTTCCTTCTCATTGTCTTCATGTTGAGTAGGCTGAGAAAGAGGAGGCAGAGGGAGGGTTCACGGCTCGTAACGGGGTGCAGCGGTATAAAAACATTCACACGTAAGTGGAACCTCACAGTTCAGATGCAGTTTAAGCTGTGTTCAACTTAAACACAGCTCAGCTGTATTTTGGTTCATTGGTTTTTTTCCAACCATGAGCGGCTATCAGACCTAGTTAACACTGAACATTTCCTTCCTCTTTGAAACTGTGTACTTGGTTTTACCTAATCAATAACTTGCAGAGGAAATTTGGAACTTCCAGAGGGTTACTCATCAGCTAACTTACCAGCACAAATGCTTAGTTAAGACACTGTACACATTTTCGTGGTTATGATGCTCAAAATAGTGAGATGCCTAAATGGAAAAAAGACATTTATTTTTCTTTCTTATTTTAAGTGTACAAATAACTTTAAGGACTCAGTCTTTCTTTAACCTTCTGGCAATAACCCAGTTACACACACACGTATGTTGTCAAAAGAGGATTGTTCTTCCTTTTAATTTTCTGGTCAGGTTATTATTGAGAATAAGCTTGTATGACACTCCAGACTATAGCTTTGTGGTGAATGTATATTTGATCATGAACCCTGATTTTTCATGATAGCCCATTTAAGTCAGGAAAGTGTAATATTTCTGATAATCTGTGGCAAAATATGGTAAAATGATAAACCCATAAGCTGCTGGACTCAGGAAGTATGAATTATAATATTAGACTCAGAAAAAAAAAATCCAACCGCCTGGTTTTTTACATGAGAGGTAACCTTGACCAGATTGCACTTAGTAATAGTTGAGACTGTACCAAAACCTAGTACCTGACACCACTTCTGCTCTTGCTGAACACATCACAGTCAGACAAACTGGAGATGATGTATGCAGAACTGGGGTAACAGGCGGCAAGCACGGCATCCCGCCAGACACCGTGTGACAAAAGCAAGCTGACCCTACAGAAGAAAACTAACCCTAACTGCGTAAATAAGAAAAATAGAACACTGTAACCACAGGTCAGGAAGACTTCGCACTTCAGAGTAGGAAATCTGAATAACAACAGAGAAACATAATTTTGTGCAATTCACATCAGCAGTCCTGATCTATGAGAAAGATTGATTCAATACAGATGGCTCACAGCACAAATAGCATCAGTTACTGAAAGGGGACCAGAATGTTATAAAAGGGAGAATGTTATAAAACAGCTTATTTCAAAGACATCCTATTTGGTTTTGTCTGGCAAATGGTCTTACTGATTTCTTCCTTAAGAAAGGATGGCAATAAAAGTCATAATAATCCTAAATCTCTCTTTAGATCTAGCCGTGCATGATTTGGATTCAGTCTCTGTAGAATGCATGTTATTTTTGCTCTGCAATGGTCATCCTATATTAACAGGAGTTACGATTCTTTTTAAAAGAATCATTACAATGTAGGTACCTGGCATGGGCTACATGTGTGTAACTGATGGTAATGCTATTTTTTTATTTTTATTTTTTTTGCAGTTTTTGGCCTGGGCCGGGTTGAACCTACCATCTCTGGTATATGGGGCGGGCGCCCTATTCCTTGAGCACTGCTCCAACTGATGGTAATGTTTATCCCCAGAATTATAAGCTGGGATCTTGATAAAATAAAATCTATTTTGATTGCATCACACCTTACATTTGGTCCATATTTCTAGATTACTGAATGATCCACAGTGTTTAAAACAAAATACATTTGTTTAAAGACCAGTGTGTCTCAAAGTCTGAAGCTTTTGTTAAAAATGTAGAACATTTAACTTTGCTTTAGAATTTCTGAGATGCTAACTAAAGGTTCACCATGATCATTATTAGTTTCTTGTTGTATCTGTGGACCATGAATACAATAAAATTACATTTAAAACTTCTTCCATAGACCATAGACATTTATTGTATGTCACTGTTTATTGGGCTTTATGCTAGACATAGAAAATGAGAAGAAAATTAATAATCCTCAGTTGTCTTGGCTAAGTCCATAAAAGAAAAAATAAAATAAAAATTATTAGCGTTTTGTGACAGCAGAACGCATCAGCCCAAAGGTTTTCTCAAAGAAATAGGCTAATTTCCTTTCAAAAATGGAGGTGAAGACAAAAACATTTTACACAAATTAATTCCCAGATATGGGATTGGATGACAATGATTGTGTCTGTTTGTTTATTTTAACTTTTAATTTTTAATTATTGTGAGTACTCAATAGTGGCATGTCTTTATAGCATACATATGATATTTTGATACATGTGATATGAATTTAATCAGGGCCATTGGGGTATTTATATATAAATACCATCATATATCATTACCTCAGGTATTTTTAATATTTTTGGCATTTGTGTTCCTTCTGTTTAGAAAAGCCTAGTCCCAAAAACAATGTAACGATGATACTCCTTGAAGGAAAAATGATTACAGAGGATTTCATTTATATAATAACTGAACTTAAATGAACTATTTATCTAGAAATATCAATACTTTTAAAAGACTTACATAATTTTAAGTATGAAATCAAGTTGATTCTTGAATTGTAAACTATGCTATTTGTCAAGCCAATTATTAACTACTCCTAAAAGAAGATTTGTAAAGAGAAGTGATGAGATTAGATGCTTTTACATAAAACATACAAGTAAAATATTAGCTATTGACAACGAACAAAATATCTGTAGCTATTGAAGCTACAGAAAGTTCCTTACAAACAATGCCAATTTAAAAGACATTTTAAATGTCCCCTTCTCATGATCAATTCCGTGCCTATAGGTAGGGCAAAGTGCTGGGTTGGGTTACAACATAAAGGAAAATAGTGTTTGCACGCCGCTTACAGAGTAAAGGAACATATGACTTTTACATCCATATAAAGAGACGGTCACTTATGACACAGTTTTTAGTACATTTCTAAAAATTTGAAATAGCTACTGAATTGCTAGGTATTAAGAATAATTGCCAAGTTTGCGTATTGAGCTCTATTAGAAGTAATTGCAGAAAAGATTGATAATAGTGACAAAATGTTCTGTGAACTCTAGAAAAATTGCTCAGATTTAATTTCCACCAGTAAAAAGACTGGTGTTTTTTTTACAGTTCCAAAGTACTTTCGCAATTTTCTTTTTGTTATCAACTAATTATTTGTGGTAGCTATGTTGCTTTTATTTTATGAGTTCCGGATTGCAAAACCCTTGTCAGTAAGTTTATAACAAGGTTTTAGATGTGAGAACTGAAGACTGTACATCTCCCTCCATGCAGGGCGTTTGTGTGCCTGGGTGTGTGTGTGTTTATATACGCACACAGGTAGTATTTCAGGGATTTTCTATCACTTCCGTTCTGGTAATGGCCAAGCTGGAATATCCAAAGATGAGACAGGGTCATCTGGTTTTATAAGAATTACCACAGAGGAAAAGATCAAGGCTGTAGGAAAAAGAAGCAGTTTTGTTTGTTGTTCTCAGTAGCTCTCCCTCCTCCCTGTAACATACTCACAGGAACACTTTTGTGGAGAGAAAAGAGAAGATATTAAGATAATGAGTGGGAGAAGACAGGAGTTGTAAGAAGTTTTTAGTTCATTTAATTTCTGCGACAGCTTTTATCTCTCTGGGAGATTTAGCCCAGTATCTAACTGGCTCTCATGCTATACGTTTTGTCAGAAAGCCAACAAACTCTCTAAATATTTTGTGGGTGAAACAATCTTTGTTTTCATTAATCCTTCCCTAAACCCCCAGGGGGAGAGAGAGAGAGAGAGAGAGCAGGTGGCCTGAGAGGAGCGAGCAGGTGGCCTGAGAGCCATGAGGATATGTGCTGCCTTCTGCTGGAAGCATTTGAAGAAACACAAGTTGGACTAATGAAAACTACTGATGCACATTGCAACAGTTCTTAGGAAAACTGAAGTTCAAATATGAACCCAGGTTTTCCTGTAGCAAGAATTTCCAAGTGATCATCTGGGAAAGGAATTGCAAAGCATGAAGAAGATAAGAAATTTGACTTCTAAAGAGCTGCAATAGCTAGAAAAAGATTAGACATTCTAGATCCAGGTAATTTAGACTTTTGTTACAAGACTCAGAAATACAGGAAGTCTAAGCCTCCCTAGCAGTAAGTGGCATTGTGCGTTGTTAACAACATGTATGCACTCAAGTGGGTGCGTGTCTTTGCGTATGGAGTACAGAAAGGTTGCCGCACACAGGCATCCTCACCCGAACACCTGGCTCTAACGTCATCTATAAGGTGAAGAAACTACTGAGAAGGAATTATTTAGGGCTGGGCACAGTAGCTCACACCTGTAATCCCAGCACTCTGGGAGGTTGAGGTGGGTGGATTGTCTGAGCTCACAGGCTCAAGACCAGCCTGAGCAAGAGCAAGATCCCGTCTCTAAAAGTAGCTAGGCATTGTGGTGGGCACCTGTAGTCCTAACTACTGGGGAGACTGAGGCAAGAGAATCGCTTGAGCCCAAGAGTTTGAGGTTGCTGTGAGCTGTGATGCCAGAGCTCTCTACCGAGGGTGACAAAGTAAGACTGTCTCAAAAAAAAAAAGGAATTATTAATGTTGACTGTTCAATTTTTGCTTCTTAGGAATGAAGGGACTTGAAGTCTGTGCCATTATCTCTTTTATCTCGTCATAGTCTATTGCTTGAACAGCTGAATATCTGATTTATTTTCCTAAATGTTGCTCTGAAACCCCCACCACTCTCTATTTCATTATAAAATCCCTATTTCAAGCTCTGTCCATAATATACTTGATTATTCATTAGTTATTTTATTTGTTCCTCCATCTATTCATTTAATAAACAATTAATTCTCACTCATTATCAAGCCTCCTGCTCAAAAAGAGAATTAGATACAGGAAAAATGAGGCGTGATCTCTGCCCTACCCAGATCCCACTGAAGCAGAACAGATGAACTCGTAACTAGGTAACTCTGTGACAGGGCGGGGTGTGCTCTAACAATAGAATTCATGTGTCTTTTGTCATAGGTACATATTATCATTGCTACTCCAAACCCACATTCCATCCTGCCTGGTGGCACAACTCTAAATTTGCTTTGCCAACCCACCTTCCCCATGTTTGTTCATGCCATTTTGAATTATTCTGGTTTAAAGCACTCAGAGCATTTCTTTTGCATTGCCACCGTAATTGGCTGTATATGGTTGTTATGATCTGAATGTATTTGTACTTCCCAAATGCATTATGTTAGAACTCAATCTCCAAGGGCAAGGTGACAAGAGGTGAGCCCTTTGGGAAGTGACTTGGTTGTGAGGGCTCCACTCTCAAGAATGGACTAATGCCCTATAAGAGAGGTTGGAGGGGATCCCCTTAGGACCTTCTGCCTTTCGTCCTTCACCTTCTGTCATGTGAGGACACGACATTTGTCCCTCTTACAACATGAACAGCACACGGGCCTCAGCAGACACCAAAAGCTGGGGCCTTGATTTTGGATGTCCCAGGCAGCTGACCTTTAAGAAACAGATTCCTGTTCCATATCAATTACCCACTCTAAGATGCCATGTTACAGCAGCACACCTATATACATGGGCTAATGCAGTGATCTCGGTCAAGTAAAATCACCGTGCAGCTTCCAAGAGGTTCCCATGCGGGTGGTGGAGGCCTGGCTCTGCAGAGGAGGTTTGCACCCCCGACGAGCCACAAAAACAGGAAATCAACCTGACCCCCGGCCTCTGAGGGTTTCTGAGTTCCAGATCAAGCTGTGCTGGAGAACACTGACACTTCGCCAGATGTTAGAGCCAACAGATGATCTTTATGTTTTAAGTAAAATTTCTCTGACTGTTCTGTTGCATATAAGTGAACTATTTCCAAAACACAGTTGTAGATCACTTGCTACTTTGCCATAATCCAGTATGCCTTTAAGTGTCCAGGTATTGTTCTGGCCAAAAAGGTGAAATGAGAAGAAACCTCTTTGCAAACCCAATCAAACTCGTTAGCCAGCTTACCTGCAGATACATTCTTAAATGTCCTTTATACCACAAAAATATGTAAGTGAGGTGATGTTTATGTTAATTAGTTTGATTTAAGCATTCCACCTTGTATATCAAATCATCATATTGTACCCCATACATGTATACAGTTATGATTTAATAAAATTAAGTTAAAAAAGTTCTTTCTGAGGTCTTAAAGGCTCCAAGCCAATGCATATAGGCAACACCGAGTTACCAGGTATACACAATTTCAGTAGGAGGTTAGAGGTATTGCAGGATTGGTTCAGGTGACTTAATTTGATTTGAACGGAGGATGGGTTAGCCTCAGAAAGCTTCGTTTCTGTTCTTTCTCATCTCTCTACATGCAGATGACTTAACTCCTGCTATGCATTTTGTTAATGTGGCCTTAGTAACATAAGTTAACAAATAAAACAGGGACCATTAATTATGATTTTTTTTTTTTTTTGAGGGTAGAAGTATTGTGTGTCTTACTACCTGTTTATGCTGTCAGTTTCCTGGTCAACAGATAACGAATACCATATTCATTGCCTATTTATAATTTTTAATGACTTAAGATGTGATTTGGATATTCAGTGAGATTTGAACAGAAACAAAATTATTTTTTGTAGCTCTCCAAGTATATTCAGCAACCTCAGCATGATGCCTGGAACAAGTTGAAACGCTCTGTGCTCACGGCACGAGTGTGTCTGCCGAAGCGTCTCACTCAGTGCCTGAAACAAAGTTCGGTCTGTGTCTGTTCAGTCTTCAGTCTGATGTCCACGTTTATATATGTGAAGAATAATAAGACCAAATATTGCTCATAATCTCCTACATGGGAAGCCATTTTTTTTACAATTTGCAGAATAACGTCTGCTTTGAACACATGTGAAACATAAAATGGGAAGAATCATCACTAAATTATTTCCATCTAGATTCACATTTTGAGTTTCCTACCATCAAGAATTTGACAAATTATGCAGGAAGACCAGGATAAATTAGTTAGGAGACGTTCATTTAAAGGTGCTGAAATTCTCCTTAGAACTAATTTGCTAATTAGTCCAGAAATAGGCTGTGTTGACAATGCTCATATTTCCTGGGTGTATTCTCCTCAATTCTAGTAATTTTCATGACCATGGATTAACATGTATCTAATCAAAACTAAAAGGCAACATTATTGTACACCCTTGATTTAATTTCATCTGAAATCCACTTAAGAAAAGTAGAGCCCTTCTCCTGGCCAGAGACTGCTAGAGCCTTGGGCTCCCTGTGCCAAAGTCACTAGGTGCCAGGCACAGAGAACTGTGCGCACCACCCCCAGCCCTGTTGCTGAATCCGGGGGTGTCGCACACCGGAGCTGCTTCCACAACCAGAATCCCCTAACTACAGCAGCCCCAGAGGAACTACACAGGGTCACTCCCTA
>CAUYPK010133992.1:0-30538 GCA_963574355.1 Loris lydekkerianus | reverse complement strand
AATGTGTTGGGTAGTCTTCCTTCTTTTTCTACTTTTTGGAACAGTTTGAGTAATATAGGTACTAATTCCTCTTTAAAGGTTCGGTAGAATTCTGCCGTGAAACCATCTGGTCCCGGGCTTTTCTTTCTAGGGAGGTTTTGTCACTAGCCCCTTCTGTTTGTCTCCAGGCTCAGTGAAGCTAAGCACTGGGACAGAAAGAGAGGCTATAAAGGCTGGATCTCTGTGGACCCTAATGAGTAGGTTTTCCTTACCCTTGGTGCAGCACTTTAGACTCCCCTAGGACTGTTCCTCTTGCCAACTGCCACTTGCTCCAAGAGCTGGCTCATGCCTCCATTCCACACAAACCTCCACCCACCCTGTCCTGCTCTGACTTAAGTACACTCCCTCTTTATCCCAAAGGAAAGTCTCCACAAAGACAAACAAAGCCTTGCTAAATTTACTAAACACATTCTCTCTCCCACCTCACCTTTTTAGGGATTGCTTGGAGTTTGACTTTGCTGAACCTCAGTTTCCTTATCTGGAAAAATCTAGAAAAGAATCCCTGCCCTGCCAGCCTCCTTGGGCTGGTAGCTGAGTGAAAACAGAATGAGTTTAGTAAGCGGAGAGAGGTTTATACACTGTAAGGCACTGAATAGCAAGGATCTCTGCTCCATCTGAAGGCTGTGTGTCATCCCCACCCTCCCACAGGCCCAAGCATAGCTAGGGGTGCCTCTGTCCACAGTGCTGAAGTCACACTCAGCCAAGCCAGCTGAGTGACCTCCAATCCCTCTTTATCCCACCTCTTCCTTTTTCCTTTCTTTCTTTCTTTTTTTTTTTTTTTTTTTTAATTGTTGGGGCTTCATTGAGGGTACAATAAGCCAGGTTACACTGACTTCTTTCTTTTTTTTTTTTTTAAGAGACAGAGTCTTGCTCTGTCATCCAAGCTAGAGCACAGTCGTGTGGTCATAGCTTACTGTAATCTCAACCTCCTGGGCTCAAGAGATCCTTCCACTTCAAACTCCCAAGTAGATGGGACTACAGGTGCACACCAGCAAGCCTGGCTAATTTTTACAATTTTTTTTTCTAAATACAGAGTCTCATAGCTGGCTGCAGTGGCTCACACCTGTAATCGTAGTACTCTGGGAGGCTGAGAGGCGTGGACTGCTTGAGAGTGAGACCTCATCTCTACCAAACAGAAGAACTAGCCAGGTGTTGTGGTGGGCACCTGTAGTCCCACCTGCTCAAGAGGCTGAGGCAAGAGAATCACTTGAGCCTAGGAGTCTGAGGTTGCTGTGAGCTATGACAGTACAGCACTCTAGGCTGGGGCAACAGAATGAGACTCTCTCAAAAACAAAAAGAAAGTCTCGCTATGTTTCCCAGGCTGGTCTCAAACTCCTGGCCTCAAGCAATCCTCCTGCCTCAGCCTCCCAAAGTGCTAGGATTACAGACATGAACCACCACACCCAGCCTCTTTGTCCCATCTTTAAGTAAACATCAAGTGCAGAGATTTCCAAGGCAAGTATTGCCCTAAAACTCAGAAGCGTTGCCAAAATTTTTTTTATTTAACTTATTTCAAATATCTTTGTTTTGTAAAACGAATATAATTCTCCTTTCAAAAACAATAAGTACAAATGAGAAAGAAGTGATTTAGAAGCTCAGATAGAAAAGAGTTTTGGCCTTAACTTGGTATGGGTGACCAGTAAGAGGTGGCTGCCAAAAACAAATTGATCTAAACTGAGGCAATGTGGAAGGAAGTTCAAAGTCAAAGGAGAGAGAAGCAGGCTTGCTCATTTGTACCTGCACCAGAACCCCTGGAAAAAGCTAATCAAGCCAGGCACTACAAACTGAGACCCCTTCAAGGGAACATGATCTTAGTGGTTGGAATTGAGCAAGGCAGATGAATAACCCATGCAGGTGGGAGTTCTGGAGAGAAGCAGACTTGAAAGGCGCAGAAGGCTGATGTTCTGCAGATGGGGCTGATGAGATCAACGTGTTCTTGAGAACAAAACTAAGATAAAAGGTGGACACTATGGGAGGCACACTTCTGCTCACTAGGACCAAAAAATAACTGTGTACCAAAGAAGGCAGTGAAGTTGTATGAGCATGTGACAGAAATATTGAGTTGGGTGTGAGATAACTTACTAGGCATCCAGTCCTCTTGAGACCTGAGATGCCAGTAAACAGTTAAGCTCCTTCTCGTAGGTTCCCAGACCTGAGCCCAGCTTCTCCAGAAGGAGAAGATCCATGAGTTTAAGGATCCACATGAACCAAAGTTTTGGCATCCACAACTTGGAAATTTCAATTTCTTTAGTTCACAGGTGGGCTGGTGGAGCTTGTCTCTAGAACCTGATGTTGCACGCCCTCTACTGGTCATCCCTAACACAGTCCTCTCACCCCAAGGCAAGAAATAACCCTTTTGAACCTTTCATAGTTTTATTAGTCAGTGTAGGTTCAGAACATGCAGGGAGACACCTGTGAGTACTGGGAAGTTAGACTCCTTGTTAGAGCTCAGTTAGTGTATAGGGTCAGGAATGATTATGAGGATGAGTCCAAGTACCAAAATTAGAGGTCAGCCATGTCTAGGAGGAAGGTTTAGGCTGAGGCTGAATTGAGGAAACTGTCTCATCCAGTACTATAACCAGGTTCAGTGTCTTAGGGTGAGGCCAAAGTTGGAGACTCAGTATGGGACCAAATTCTGAGCTTGGGTGTCAGGATAAAGTATGTATCAGGTGAGATGCTAAACATCTAACCACAGGGAGTAGTCAGTCTGTATCCGAGCTAATGGGTCAATGCAGCATTCCTACACCTGGGTGAAAGCATCAGGTAATGAATACCTAATCACTTTAAGCAGAGACATTTCCCTGGGAGAAGTTTAAGGGATGGGGGACAAAATAAAGTAGTCACTAATTTCTAAGGAACTCCTAACTGTAAAGATGCTAATGGGCAGGCTGGGGATCCTCTTTTTCCTCAGAAGGTGGATCCCAGTATTCTAGTTCCAGCTTCCTAATAAAGGCCCCCCCAACACACGCACATACTACCACATACAAATCATAGGTAAATTTGGGGGAAAGGAGAGGCCCAAGGGCCAGTTCTGTTGCTACAGAGAGCTGGCAGTTGTGGGGGTAGTCTTCCTTCCCCCTAGGATTCTCTGTTTCTACTGGCAACAGGGCCTGGCAGCCTCCCACACCCAGATCTTAGCAACCGTGGGAGCCCCTGGCAACTGCTGCCATGGTAACAAGACAGGGCACTGAGAACAGGCTGGGGGGGGGGCCACTTCCTATGGCGTTTTCAGGATGTATGCAGGATCAGGGGCTCCCCTCCCCTACACAGTCTGGGAGGGAACATGTGCTCCTGTCTAAACACCTCCTCACTGGCACCCACCTCCACCCCTGCCCACAGGTTCCGGTTCCCTCAGGGTGAGGAAATGAGGGACACCTTGGGTTATGACGTCTCCATAGGAAGGAAGGGTGGGTGGGCATGTTTAGAACTGACATGATCAGAGATGTATGCATATGCTGGCAGACATGGTGTCAACATGTCAACAGCCACATATTTCATCCATTCTATCATGTAGACACATACCTACAGAGTCATTTAATCATACACATGTACACTGACAAAAAATGACATACCTACAGCAAAAAACAGAATCAGGCACACTGCCACACACAAATAATTAGACAGATACACTCTCACAAATCACATCACCAGTAAAAGAGTACAAATAGCTCCCAGTCAGACTCATACACAAATGTACTTGCAAACCCAGACATTTGTGAACATAGAGCATGGTTAACTTGATTGAGCATTAACTACATGTGAAGCTCAGAACTAAGTGCATTATATATGTTACCTTAATTAACCCTCACAACAACTCTTATAAGTATTGTTGTTGCCTATCCCCATTTACAGAGAAGGAAATAAGGCACAGATGTGGAAATAACCTCACAAGGTCCACAGCCTGACTCCAGGACCCATATTCTCACACTATGCTTCATTTTGTACTCTGGTCCCCCACATATACGCATTATGTCCAGGGCAATGAGACAGAAGGCAGGAATGGTGAACTGGGCAGACAACAGAGTCCACGCCACCAACCCCTGAACACGCAAGCCTTACACTCCTGAAGGTCCAAGCCTACACTTTAGCATTAGCAGGGGCCAGGTGAGGGCTGGTGACTAAACTCTCTGCCTTCGTGTTGGCACAGACAAGCTGGGGGAGGCAAAAGAGACAGAACTGGAATAGGAAGAAGCAGAGCCACCCACCACCTGGGACCCACGAATCTGGAGGTGGGGGATGAGAGCCCCCACATTTAAGAAGCCAGCACTGGTCCTGGGCCCCCTCATCTCACCTTACCCACTTCCACATCCCACTGTTCCATTTCCCTTGCCACCCCACGGCCCCTCCCTTTCTCATTCCTCTTCACCTCCTCTCTGTTCCATCCTTTTTCTGGTCATCCTATCTTCCATTTTATTCCTCATTCTCCCTATCTCCTCTCCCCCCTTATCCCCTCATTTCTCATTCCTCCTTGCCTCCCACTCTACTCCCCTCGCTATCTTCCCACCCTGTTTCCCCTCACCTCCTTTCTCCATCCACTTCACCCCACCTCCCCTCCCTTAACTGTCTCCCCAGACTCCCCATTCTCCTCAGCCCCATACTTACCACCTCATCTCTACTCCTCTCCTCATCTGTCTAACCCCACTTCCTCCATCCTCCTCTCAGCACAATTCCCTTTCTTCTTCCACACCTCATACTCCTCTACACTTGCAGTTCCATAGTGCATACTGGTGGTGAAGAATATGCAGACCCGACCCCAGGATCCCTGGACCCTCTCCTTCTCTTCTCTGTGGCCCGGGTGCTCAAGCCTCAGTTTCCAGCTCTATCCAGTTCTCACAACCTCATGGGTGTCCAAATTCTGTCTCTGGGAAACAAAGAAAGACGTAAATGAAAGCTTCTGCCCCGACCCTTCCTTTGTCATCAACTCCCCCAGAACCCCCTCTCCCCTGCTTCACCCCCAGGTTACCCCCCGCCCCACCCCCGCTCCCTCCAGCACAGATGGGTCTGGGAGACAGTGACGTGGGCGCCAGGCACCGTGTCTGCTCTAGCGGCGGTTTCCGCTGGCGACCGCCTCCGCAGCCCCGCCTGCTCTGAGCTGCGGGGACACTGGGGCTCAGATTTAATAATTTAATGGGAGTGGGGGGTGCTGAGAGGAGAGATTCAGAGAGTAAGAAAGGGGATCACGGGCAGCTGAGATGAAGGATTAAGGGGGAGCTAAAATAGGGGAGATCACGGATGTAAAGAAAGAACTAAGAATAGGACCAGACAGAAGGTCAGGAGAGAAAAACAGGAGTTCATAAGGGCCAAGAAGGGGAATAAAGGACCGAAATACAGAAGTCCAGGGGGGGAGTAGGATGAAAGATTCGTTATACCGGGACTAAATTGAAATGGGGCTGTGGGGATTGCTGAGAAGGGGCTGCCTGCCGGGAGGGAGCTAGGATGAGGGAATTACACTAGATGATGGTAAGGGGACTCTGAAAGAGTCCTGGAGGTGCTGCACCTGAGGTGAGCTATCAGATTGTCCTCACGGGAGAGATCAGAAAGGAACTTAAACTCTGCATGTCTTTTGGAGGTTTGCTTTGAGATCCAGTTAGGTTATGTCAGGTCAATGTGTCAGGTAAGGTAAAGCTAAATCAGGTCAGGTCCAGGTCGGTTTACGGTTCGATGGAGGACAGGTGAGAAGGGGTGACGTTTGGACCCTGTTCCAGGAACTATACCTGCCAGAGCGCACTATTTTCTCTCTCCCCTCTCCCCTTCTAAATGAAGAAAGGAAAGAATGCACAGTGTCACCGCCAACTGATGGGGGCAGTTTTCCTTTAAGGCTGCCTTTGACGTTGCACGGGTTCCAGAAGGTTCTCCTGGGATTCGAGTGGTGGCCAATACGTCCCACCTTCTCAAACCGGAGATTGGACTAATATAGTTGCCCCTCGGCTCGGGTCTAAGTCCCACAGATGAACCAATAAAATCAAAGGGCGCGTGAAGTTGCCGCCCTCTATCCTTTTCACCAATGACACGATGAGGTGGCGAAGAGGCGTGGTTGATTGATCCCAGAGGCCACCAATCAGACCCACACGAATCATTGCCCGGAATGTGTGCGCGTGTGGCCGGGTGACAGAGGCGGAGAATGGGCGGCTATCACCAAGCCGCTCGTTGAAATTTGCCCAATCACAGTAGAGGCTGCGCTGAGTGACAGGCAGGCGGCTCAATGGGGAGCACGGAGGCGGAGCCGTGGGGGCGGGCTCCTGGTCCCGCTGTCGGCGGCCGGCGGGCGGGCGACTCCTGTCCCAAGTGGAGGCGGCAGAGCCGGAGCCGGGGGAGGGGGCAGCGGCTGTCTGACGACCGCGGAGGCGTCCGCAGCTCCTCACCGGTGAGGGAGCCGAGCCAAGACTCGGGGGTCCTGGGAGTGGGGCGTCGCGAAGCCAGGGGTCCTGGTGTCTGGGGGTTGGGACACTGAGGGCCCATAGGCTCTTCTGCGGTGAGGGTGCGGGGACTCCGGGTCTGCAAGGTGCTCGGTGTCCGCAACCGGGCTTGCTCCTCTCGGGGGGTAACCAGCGTCTGAGCCGAGGGAGGGGAGGGGAGGGTCGGATTGGGTTCCGCCGGGCGGAGGCGTTTCTGAGCAGGCCAGCCAGCCAGCGCCGGTGACATCACCGACCACCCTCCCCCGTCTGAGCCCCCTCCCCTCTCCTCCCCTCCCTTCCTCGCCGCTCCTTTTGTCCCGGCCGAGCTCCGCTCTGCCCCTCCCCGCCCCGCCCATCTGCGAGGGAGGAGTCCCCGTCAGTGACTTCATTGAGTAGGTTCTTGGGAATTGGGGTCGGGTCCTCCCCTTATAGAGGCTATAGGAGCTCACTGCCTCTCAGGCCCTCACAATCATACCTGTCACAGGTACACACTCTGCCACTCACAAGCACACGCTTGCACTGCCATACTACCACTCACAATCAGCCAGACACTCCTGCACCTGAGAGCAGGTGGCCACTGGCTCCTCTCCCTTCACTCTCCACACCTGGGGATCAGGTCCGGCTCCTGCTGCACCAGACAGGCCTTGCTGGGCAAGCGCCTCTGAGATCTGAGGAGGTGGCTCCGAGCTGCAGCTTTCCAAGCAGGCTCCGGTGGAGCGATCAGAGGTGAGGGGCTTGGCTGGGCATGTTTAAGCGCACAGCGCTCTCCTGCCCACCCCCAGCAGCACCCCCACTGCAGGCCCGAGGAGCTTTCCGGAGCTTCCCACACTTCTGGGGAGAAGACTTCTTAGCCAGCTTGATGTTTAAAATTCAGCTGGAGCCCTTAAAACTTCGAGCGTGGACGCTGAATGGGTTTGTAAAGTTTCGGTAAGTCCCTCCGGAGAAGGGCACTCACAGTCAAATCCTCCACATCAGCCATTCCCTTTCATTGCCTATTTGTTTCTTCCATGTCATCCTCATCTCATCCCCATTATGTGCAAGAACCCCCTTCTACCTCACCCTTACATTTGGATGAAGTGCATCCCTGATCATTCCCTGTGCATTCCCACAAACAGCTCCAGTATTTCAACCCTCTACATCTCTCCCTTTCAAATCCTCAGTAACCCATTTTCCATTTCAGCTATTTCCATTTCTCATTGCCCCTCCATCAGCACCTCATTTTCCATACCAACCATCTTCCCTCCCTATGCCTCAACAGTTCCCCTTGCCATTTCTCTCCATTTTTCATGTTTGCCTCTTTGTTATCATTCTTCTCCATCAAAGGCAGTGCCATGCCATGGGGCTCCTTTGTCATTCCAACACGTGGCCTGTGGGTAGGGGAGGGAGGAATGGAGGGAGGAAAGAAGGAGGAGGAAAAGGAGGCAGGTCCTGAAAGAGCCTGCCCTGTGTCTGTGGAAGCAAGAGAACTGTGGGTCTAGACCAGCTGACAGGGGGTACCAGGGAGGAAGCAAACCAGGTGAAGGGGTCATGCAGGGACATCAAAAGAGGTTGGGTGGGTTGGTGAGCCGTTCTGCTGGCTGTGATAGTTCTCTGAGGGCACCCTTCTGATATGCCTGGGCTCCCTCCCAGTCCCAGGGGAAAGAAGGTGTGGGTTGAGGCAGAGATGGCAGACCACCCCCAGCACCCTCTCAGACAGCTTATACTGCCATTTCCGAAAATGGCTGCCCTCCCCCAGGTACTCTTTCTTCTCTTCCTCCCCCAACCGCAGTCTCCCCCACAGGTGTGACTTGCTAGTAGGGGGAGGTGGGGGAGTATCTGCCTTTATGGAGACTTTTCTTCGTCAGAGTGAGGTGACTCCCAGAACCATGAGTCAAAACCCAGCCACCTACAAGTAGGTCCTGTGGGGGCAGGAATGAGGACCATTGTCCCTGCCTACCAGGGGCCTTGGGGGCCTCTCCCTAACCCAGTTACAGCCCTCACTCCTGCCAGGATCTATACATCTCATTGCCGTGTAGCAGTCAGAGGCAGATAAGCAAGTCTCAGCTGTGGCTGCCAGCCCAGGACATTGCTAGAAAGACTCTGGTTCTCCCAGCTTTGGCAGGGGTTGGCCAAATCTCAGAAGGGCTGGAAAATAGCATCTGGCCATTCCCCCAAATAGCTCTAGCTATAGGAAAGTCCCCTTCCCTTCATATCCAGCACAGACACATTGATGGAGGGTGATTAGAGTGGAAGAATTAGAGCCCTGTGTTTTCTGTCTCACATAACAAATGCTGCACCCAGCCTGGAAGGGACTATCAGAGGAATATGGGTCTGGCACTGAGCCAGATCCTAAGCCACAGGGGCAGGTGAGAGGAAGGGACAAGGTATTAAGGACATGGTGGTTAGTGCCCAGTTTTCTCCTAACTGCTAGGGTCTAACGAAGGCCTATCTCCAGGATGTTTTGTTCACTACCACTGGTGCTTAGTGGCACAGACAAGCCTTCACATATAGTTTTGTGTGTAGACACTGGGAAAAGAGTAAAAGAACTGTTACCCCAGTTGGGGGAAGGACAGTGTGACCCCCCCCTGCTAATAAGGGAGTTGGAAACAGCAGTTTCCAAAGGTCGTGAGTCACACTTTGATCTGAGTCACACATGAGGCTTAGCATAGTCTGGGGAGGTGGGGGGGAAGGGGCTGGGGTCTCCAGTGACAGGGAGGACTCTAGACACTAATACCCTGCCTCAGCCTAGCTGGCCAGAATAGCTGGCTGAAGACCCAGGCCTGTCCCTAGTCCTGGGCTCCTGCCCCAGCTGCCCTCAGCCCGGGCACTATGCCTAAGGCGTGGCGTAGCAGACCACGATGCTCAGGTGACCTCACCCAGTGCACTGACCTTCGCCAGCTTCTGTGCATAGATCTGTCAGTCCATGGTGTCACTTCAGTCAGCAGGGCCTCTCAGGGGTCCTCAGTCTGGCCCAAGGACCTAGGCTTTAGCCTAGCCCCAAGAAGTGGGCCAAAATCTCAACTTCCTGCTGGGAAAACCCAGGAGGTGAGGAAGTAATCACAGAATCCTGGAATGTCAGAGCTGGAAGAGATCATCTAGTCTGAACCTTTCATTTTACGGATGGGGAAGACACAGGCCCACAGAACAGCCATGACCTGCTGAAGGTCACACAGTGAGTCATTTAGGGACTACAAGATCATAAGGAGCAGGGCTGGGTCAGAAGAGAATAGGGGTATCAAGGATTGGCCCTGGGTTTCTTTCAGAAACAAGGAGACCAGTGCTGGTCCAGTGGCTGTGATGGGAAAAGATTATTACAAGATTCTTGGGATCTCATCGGGGGCCAATGAGGATGAGATCAAGAAAGCCTATCGGAAGATGGCCTTGAAGTACCACCCAGACAAGAACAAAGAACCCAATGCTGAGGAAAAGTTTAAGGAAATTGCAGAAGCCTATGATGTGCTGAGTGACCCCAAGAAGCGGGGCCTGTATGACCAATATGGGGAGGAAGGTAAGAGGGCAGCACTCCACTCCAATCCTGAACCCTCGCTCTTGGCTGGCAATCCTGGGTGACCCTGTTCTCATAGCAGGGAATTGGAGGCTGAGGGTGGGGAGAGGGAGGTAAGGGTTTCTAGCCCTGACACTGGGAGGAGAGAGGAGACCACCCACCACCAAGCTCAGCTTACCGTAGTCTCCCGCCTCTCTCCGCCCCTTTCCCTCCTCTAGTTCAGGCCTTAGAGAGGGTTGAAGCTAGAGCCAGAGGCCTTCCCCTCCCTTCTTTGCTTCCCAGCCTTATTAGTCCTGCCTGAAGTCCCTGCTCCTTCATTGGCTGATGGGGAAGATGGGGGAGAGGGCCTGTGTGGCTCTCTGAGGACAGAGCATTTACATTCATCAGCATAAAAGTCTGGCCCTTGGCAGCCTGGGAATTAACCACCAGGGCCCTAAGTAGAAGTGGTTGTCCCCATCCTTTCCCCCTCCCTGCCCACTTCAGGCCAGCAGAACAGAGGTAGAGCTTCCCTCCCAGAGGAAGTGGCAGGGATCCAAGAGTGGAAGGGGAACTGTGCTGGCATCTTACTCCCTCCCCTGGGTAGCTGGTGGCCACAGAGCGGGAGGCAGGAAAGGCCCAAATAAAGCCTCTGAGAGGGTGGCCCCTCCCAGAACATCCCACGGGCATGATGTAGCTGCTAATTCTGTGCCTGCCCCTCAGGGCTGCCTGCCACCCGCCAGCCACAGGCACCTGTCAGGCTATATTAAGAGACACTGTCACAGCTGAGGACTCTCCTTCCTGGGAAGAACTGCCCTTCCTCCCCAGTGGCATCCACCTTTGTTGCACATTCTCCTCCTCTTCACTCTCCCTGCCCTCTCTTCCAAACTAAATGGGCTAATGATATGTATGGCACCTGATACAAAGCAGATGCTCAAAGGCATCTTCCCCTCCTTGCTTTTCTTTCATTCCCCTCTGTACACCCTAGTTCTCCCAACCTCCTTCTTATTCCCTACACTGCTAGTGCTTTCCATTTTTTCCCTTCTTACCTCCTATACTTGCCAACTCCCAGATTCACCAGGTACCTGCTGGAATCCTCAATATTCTCCCAGCTAAGAAATTTTTCTCTCTGGGGTAGAGGGGTGGGAGTGGTCAGGTGAGGAGAGGAAAGCAGTGCTGACACCATGCCACCATGTGACTTGTCTTAGAATTGCACTCATTCCTCCATTCAGCCTCCCCTTTGGGAAGGCAGGAGCTGGGAGAGCTACCCAGAGACACTTCTCTCCTGAGTGACAAAGCCTAAGTGAAGAGGGCAACACCCAGTTCTTAGGCCCAGACACCAGGTTCTCATGCAGGATCCCCATGGCAGGAGAGCCCCTGAGGATGCAGCATGGTCTGAAAGAGACCTCCAGGGCCTGAGGAGGGAGAAGTAGCTTGGAAATGTTGGTTATATTCTGTCTCCCCTGCCCCCTCCCCAGCAGCTAGCCAGAACAGTTGTACACACAGACTTTGTGTGCAGTTCTGGCTGGGGACAAGTGGCTCTCAGCTGGAACAGGGGTTGGTAGTGGTAGGGTAGGAATCCCTGCAGAGAGAATTACCCCTTCCCATAGTCATCAGCCCAACCTCCCTCCCCTCTCAGTGAGCTTTGCCAAGTTTCTCTAACTTGCTAGATAGCCCCTCAATAGAAGGAAAGAAGAGACCCTAAGCCTTGAGGGAGGGGTGAAGAAGCAGCTGCCACAAGCCCCTGAACCACTTGGCCTTGCTAATGAAACTCAAATCTGTCCTTGTGGTCCTAGAAAGTAAGAGGCTAATTTAGGCTCAGGCTTCCATGACCAACTGAAATTCTTGATAAAAGGCCTCAAAGAGAAGGGTCTCTTCCCTTAGCCTGAATCCCATCGCTATATCTATGTATTCTACAGTAGTTCTCAATGTTAACCCTCTCCCCACCATCCTCTGCTACCTTCTTATCATGAACGCTGCCTCCAGGAATCTGAGCCCCCTAGGCAGAACCTGACAGAGAAAGCATCTGTGGTCACCACCTGCAATGCACCAGCCCATTCATGCATTTTGGTTGCTCAACATTAGATGTCGGGTATAGGGCTTGTTGTATAACTCCAGTTAGCTCCATTCCCATTGTAGTCTATGTCTGTACGATGTGTAAATGACACTCCCTGGAGTTGTGTAACACTGAGCAGACAGTGTGGGAACAAAGTATTGGAAAACTTTTTCTAGAAAAATAGCTCCTCATCTTGAAGTTCACTGAGATGAAGAGTTTCCTGCTATTTTGAGGCCTGAAGCCTCCTGACTTCCCATTTGTGTAAAAGTCAAGGAAAGAGGAAGCATTGTAAGAAGCGGAGTGGAAGTGGGTTTCCTCCTAAACTGTATCCCCATCTCATTTGAGACTGGTCATTTACAGCCCCTGTGTGGCCAAGTCCTGTCTGATTGCCTCTTTGCCTATATGTCTTTGGAGATAAGCAAACATTTGGGAGCAAGGTATGACTTGTAACATGATACCAGGTTAGTCACCCAAGGCTTTGTGAGACATCTTTAGGCTATGTATACATGGAAAAGATTACAGGACTAGAAGTCACATCTTCTAAGTCTTCTTCTGGCTTTTCCACTTAACGGGTAACCTAGCCTCTTTGAACCTCAAAGTGGGCATTATTATTAAATATATAATTAAGAGTAGAAATTAATCTTGCCAGAAGCCTTTCTTACTTCTTTTTCTAGGACCATGAACTGGAGCTAAAGGATGGGGGGGAAAAACTGGGGTAGGGCAGGATGAGCCACATTGCCCCTAACTTCTCCTCTCCTCCAGGCCTGAAGACCGGTGGTGGTACATCAGGTGGCTCCAGTGGCTCCTTTCACTACACCTTTCATGGGGACCCTCACGCTACATTTGCCTCCTTCTTTGGTGGCTCCAACCCCTTCGATATCTTCTTTGCCAGCAGCCGTTCCACTCGACCTTTCAGTGGTTTTGACCCAGATGACATGGATGTGGATGAAGATGAGGACCCATTTGGTGCCTTTGGCCGGTTTGGCTTCAATGGGCTAAGTAGGGGACCAAGGCGAGCCCCAGAACCACTGTACCCTCGGCGCAAGGTACAGGATCCACCTGTGGTGCACGAGCTGCGGGTGTCCCTAGAGGAGATCTACCATGGCTCCACCAAACGTATGAAGATCACGCGGCGGCGCCTTAACCCCGATGGGCGAACTGTGCGCACGGAGGATAAGATACTGCACATTGTCATCAAGCGTGGCTGGAAGGAAGGCACCAAGATCACCTTCCCCAAAGAGGGCGATGCCACACCTGACAACATCCCTGCCGATATTGTCTTTGTGCTCAAAGACAAGCCCCATGCACACTTTCGCCGAGATGGCACCAATGTGCTCTACAGTGCCCTGATCAGCCTCAAGGAGGTGGGGCCTTTTTAGGTTGGGTGTGTGTGTTGGGAGGATGCCAGGGGACATTCCCTTCCTTTTCACCAGCTGGCACATTCTTTCCCCACTTCAATCTATTTCCTCCCTTCTCACTCACCCTACCCTACCTTTTTCTCACACTGTGTTTCATTCTCCCCAGGCGCTGTGTGGCTGCACCGTGAACATTCCCACCATTGATGGCCGAGTGATCCCTTTGCCCTGCAATGATGTCATCAAGCCAGGCACCGTGAAGAGACTCCGTGGGGAGGGTCTGCCCTTCCCCAAGGTGCCCACTCAGCGGGGAGACCTCATTGTGGAGTTCAAAGTTCGTTTCCCAGACAGATTAACACCACAGACACGACAGATCCTTAGGCAACACTTACCCTGTTCCTAGGCTCTGTCCCAGCCAATCCAGAGTCTACCACAGCAATACCCCCTACACTCACCCGACCCAATGTGCACCCAGCTTGATGTCCACTGGACACTGGCAACTGTTTCTAAAATGCAAAAAAAAAAAAAAAAAACAAAAAAAAAACCCACTGGTTTTCAGGAAAATATTCCTGTCCCTGACCCCTTTTAGAGCTGGGCTGCCTGGGGGGAGTGGGAGGGAGGTGGGGAGAGCCAGCCCAGGGCAGGGGTCAGTTTTCTTGTCACTAGCTTTGAATCCAGTTCCCGCCCAGTGGCTGGAGAATGACCTGAGTGCTACTTGAAGATAAAGAGATTCCTTGTCCACGCCTGTAAATAGCATATCTTCCTTCCCCTCTGAGCTTTGCTAATATCTTTCCTCTCCCTTCCCTTTGGCTTCCTCCTGTTGGGGGAGGAAGAGGACAGAAAGGACATTGCTTTCCCACTCCCACCCCAGGTCCACAGTGTCCAAGGTTATTGCACACATATTCACATACACAAAGCACTCGCCTAGAGTTGTCTGTGCCTCTCCAGGAGAGAGGAGAGGAGATAGGAAGAGAAGGCCCACAACCTGTGAACAGGGACATTGAGCACGAGACACTTTTCATCTGGGGCAGAGCAGTGAAACAACCCTCAGCAGCCTCCCTGATAGCTGCCTTGTCTATACCCCAGAGCCAGAGGTTCTATCCTCCCTCTCAGGAGTATTCAAGGGCAGGGGAAAGGGAAGGGGAACCTGAGGTATTAAGGCTAAGATGTCGCCCATCTCCGAGCCTTCATCAGGAAGTGAAGGAGCTTTGGGGTCAGGTGGCAGCTATTTTCCACCAAGAGACTCAGGGTCACAGGTTTCTCCCCATACCTCTGAACTCAGGGTCTAGCCACCCCCAAACTTCCAAATCCTACTTTTGTGATATGTGAAGCTACTTATTTCTTACCCTTCTTGGAGGCTATGTGGGGAATATCCAGCCCTTTTTTGCCTGTGTGACCCCACCCCACTCCCACAGTTGTACAAAGGTCAAATAGTGAAGGAGCTGGGGGAAAGACTGCTTCAGCCAGTCCTGGGGTGGGGGCTTTAGGTTTTCTCACTTTGACAAGCCCCTGAATGTTTTTATAGTAGTTTTTTTGTATTTTTTTGTAATGACAGTATTATGTAAAAAATAAAGTATTTTAAAAATATGGCATCTGAGCAGGAGCAATGAACCTGGGATGAGGGCAGATGAGCAGCGCCATTGTCAACCTCCCTCCAGGGCCCTGGCGGCCCAAGCAGGCTCTCAATATGAGCTGAAGTTGACCCCCTTCTTGCTCTAAGACTCCTGAAATATGCAAACATACCCCAAAAGACAGAAGATACCACTCAGCTATCAGAAAAAACACATCAATTGAGAAGGAAAAATATCTGTGCTTATGGGAAACAGATATCCTTTCAGAAGAAGTGCTAGCATGGAAACTAAGATTTTTCTCATCTAAATTTTCTCTTTGAGTTAGTGAAGTTTTACTCCTAGAAGGGGATGGAGGAGAACTTTCCAGCTGACTAGAACAGACTCTCTGAAGACAGACCCTGGACAGTGGAGAGGACAGCCGAAGAGTTGCCAATCTTTGAATCTCACAGTTTTCTAGGGATGTCTGTCCTGGTTTCTGACCTGCCTGCACCTGCTGAGGCAACTCTGGCCCTCAAGGCCTAAGTAGTGGCTACATGATGGGGCACTTGCCCCTTTCCTTGGATCTGGGTAGGAAGGAGCCTGTAGCTGCAGTAATGTCCATCTGCCTGGACTTCTTCCTGGGGTTGACTTTCTTCAGAGCATGGAATCTACATCTTCTCCAGGATCAGGCCCATGACAGTCATGCCCTTCTGTGAGTCAGTGTCCTAATGCCATGAAGACAGCACTGCTGAGCCTGGGCTCGACACCAAAGCTAACGCTAACTTTATTAGGCCTTTTTTTTTTTTTTTTTTTAAGAGACAGTCTCACTTTTTTTTTTTTTTTTTTAGAGATAGAGTCTCACTTTACTGCCCTCAGTAGAGTGCCATGGCGTCACAGCTCACAGCAACCTTGAACTCCTGGGCTTAGGCAATTCTCTTGCCTAAGTCGCTGGGTCTACAGGTGCCCACCACAATGCCCAGCCATTTTTTTGTAGCAGTTTGGCCGGGGCTGGGTTCGAACACGCCACCCTTGGTATATTGGGCCAGCGCCCTACCCACTGAGCCACAGGCGCCACCCAATTTACGAGGCTTTTATGGTGACCTTCCTACCTTTTTTTTCTGGATCAGACACTGAAAAAAAAAGGTTCCTCATCCTTTTTTTTTTTTTTTTTTGAGACAGAGCCTCAAACTGTCATGCTGGGTAGAGTGCCGTGGCATCACAACCTCCAACTCCTGGGCTTAAGCAATTCTCCTGCCTCCACCTCCCAAGTAGCTGGGACTACAGGGGCCTGCCACAACGCCCAGCTATTTTTTGGTTTTAGCCGTCATTGCTATTTGGCGGGCCCAGGCTGGATTCAAACCCACCAGCTCAGGAATATGTGGCTGGTGCCTTAGCCACTTGAGCCACAGGCACTGAGCCAGTTCCTCATCCTTTTACCTGAAGCACTTTTGCAGAAGCCTGCTTTTATTCTAGTTCACAAACAAGGGGTTCTTGCTCAGAGAGTATTTGTTAACTCTCTGACTTGGGCAGGGAGACCCCAACCTTGCACCCTCTACCCAATGCTTAGCTTTGGGGCTAAGGTAGTCTCTTTCTTTACTTGGGGCTAAATTCTTGTCCTGTCTCTTCCAGAGGCCTGAAGTTTTGGGATCCTGGTCTGCTGGGCCTGACTGCTCCCTCTGGCCTGTGTCAACTCAAGACCTGAGAAATTGTCATGTCCTCACTGAGCACCTTCTTGGGAAGGGATTATGAGACCCTAGAAGCCAGGGTGTCTGAGGCAAGGGGCATTTCAATGGGAAAACCCTGAGGGTGACTCTGAAACTCTACCTGTGACTTGAACCTTACCCTTCTTAGAGGAAATATCTGGTCCCACTTTAATACTGTGTAACTACTCCCAGCCTCCCCACACACACACACACACACAGAAAGCATGTAAAAGGCAAGATAGTGGTTGAGTGTGATGGCTCACTCCTGTAATCCCAGCACTTCAGAAGGCTGAGGCCAGGACTTCGAGACCCTATCTCTATGAAGAAAACTTGAAATGTTAGCCAAGTATAGTGGCACACTCCTGTAGACCTAGTTACTCAGGAGGCTGAGGCAGAAAGTCTGCATAAGCTCAGGAGTTCGAGACTGCAGTGGGCTATGATCACACCACTACATTCCAGCCAAACAATAGAGCAAGACTTTGTCTCAAAAAAAAAAAAAAAAAAAAAAAAGGCAATAGCTGACAGGAGCTCAGGGAAAGAATGGTTCAGCTTGGTCCCGAGGGGGTGGGGTCTTTATTGGATTTTTTTATTTTGATAAGCCTCTGAATGACTTTATAGTAGTTGTATGTGTGTGATCTGTGTGTGAATGTCTGTGAGTAATTTCTGTAATGACAGTACTATGACAATCATTTGTATAACAAAAGGGTTAGCCATCCTAGATCTTGGGCAACCAGCACTCTTGGAGGTAGGGAACATTCCTTGGTCACTGGAGCCCCTTGACCAAATAGTAAAACCTAGAAATTTTCAATCTCCATCTACAACACACATTGAATTTCAGTTGGGGTAAGAAACTGTACCTCACTCTGGGCCCTAACAGGATACTTCAGAAGCCTTAAAGAAAGTCCTGGACCTGATGAATACATCAGTCAACTCTATTAAACATTTAAAGAAGAATTAACCCCAATCTTGCTCAAACTCTCCCAAAAAATTGAAGAGGAAGAAAATTTTTTTCCTTGAGTCATAAGAGGAAAACTTTCTAACTCATTCTATGAAGTCAACATTGCCCTGATACCAAAGGCAGATAAAGGTATCATTAAAAAAGAAAACTACAGATGAATATCCCTTATGCCATATTTTGCCACAAAAAATGCACTCTGGTGTATGTGCATAATATGCACCAATATTTTTGGCCCCAACTATCCAGAAACCACCCCTCAAGAAAGTGACCAAGTCTCAGTCCAGAGAAGCTCATATGGGGGAAGGCTAATGTTCCCCTGGTAAACATGTAGATCACACAGCCCTCCCACAGCCACCTGCTCTGTTCACGGAGGTTGGCCCTTCTCTCTTTCCCAGGAGACTTTCCCTCCCACCAATTGGAGAGTAGGGGAGAAGGAATTGGGAGCTTCTGAGCCCACTCCACCTGCCTGTGGGCAGCCAACTGGGTCCCTGGGCCTGTGCAGGGCTCCTGATCCCCTTGATCAGGAGCACCTGTAATCCTAGCACTCTGGGAGGCCAAGGTGGGTGAATTGCCTGAGCTCACAGGTTCGAGACCAGCCTGAACCAGAGCAAGACCTCATCTTTAAAAATAGTTAGGTTTTTTGGCAGGTGCCTGTAGTCCCCTGATCCCATCATCCCCTCAGGCCTCAGCCCTAACCCTGCAAGGCTGCCCGCACTTTACTTGGGGCTAAATTCTCATCCCCTGATTGCGGCAGGTTGGTGGAGGCTGCTTGGGCCCATTCCCAACAGATTCCCACCAGATTTCAGATCTTCCTGTGGTCCTAGCAGGCTCAAGTGGGAGGGCACATGCCGTAGGGGGCCCTCCTAAGCCCTACTACCTATGTATAATGGGCATCCCTATTTTTCCCTAAAAATGCGGGTAAAAGGTGTACATCATATATGGAAAAATACAGTAAATATAGATGCAAAAATTCTGAACAAAATATTAGCAAATTGAACTCAACAGCACATCAAAATGACTATTCACCATAGGTAACCAAGTAGGATTTATCCCAGAATGCAGGGGTGGTTCAACATAAAAAAAACAATCCATGTAATATATCAGATTAATAAAGTGAAGCTGGGAAACCACATGATTATTTCAGTTCACATAGAAACAAAATCCAACATTTTCATAATAAAAACTCAGAAAACTAGGAATAAAGGAAACATTCCTCAACATGATAAAAGGTATTTATGAAAAATTGACAGCTACCAGCATAATTCCTGGAGAAATATTAAAAGTGTTCCCCACCAAGATCAGGAACAAGACATGGATGCCTGCTGTCACCACTGCTATTCAATATTATGATGGAAGTTCTAGCCAGAGTGAGACACTGTCTTGTTTTCTTCTTAAATAAGAAAAAGAAATATGAGGCATCCAAATTAGAAAAGAAGAGGTGAAACAATCTCTAGGCACAGATAACATGAACCTATATATATAAACCCAGCCCCCCAAAAAATCCACAGAAAAGCTACCAAAGCTAATAAATGAATTCAACAAAGCTTCAGGGTGTAAGATAGACACACAAAAAAATCAGTTCTGTTTTTCACCATAGCACAAATGAACAATCTGAAAAGGAAACTAAGAAAGTAATTACATTTATAATAGAATATACCTATATACTCGAGTATAAGCCGAGATTTTTTGGCACAAAATTTGTGCCGAGTTCGGGTTTTTCGGCACAAATTTTGTGCCAAAAAAACTCGGCTTATACTCGAGTATATACGGTAAAAGTATTAAAAGGAATACTTTTTTAGGAATAAATCTAACCAAAGAGGTGAAGAACTTGTATACTTATAAAGCATTGCTGAAAAAAATTAAAGATCTAAATAAATGGGAAGACATCCCAGCTTTACGGACAGAAAGACTTACGTTATTAAGACGTCAACAACAGGTCGAGCACGGTGGCTCACACATTCTAGCACTCTGGGAGGCCAAGGTGGGTGGATTGCCTGAGCTCAAAGGTTCGAGACCAGCCTGAACCAGAGCAAGATCTCATCTCTAAAATCATAGCTGGGCTCCTGAAGTTCCAGTTACCTCAGAGGCTGAGGCAAGAGAATCACTTAAGCCCAAGAGTTTGAGGTTGCTGTGACTATGATGCCACAGCACTCTACAAACGGTGACAAAGTGATACTCTTGTCTAAAAAAAAAAAAAAAAAAAAAAGATGTCAATAATACCCACAGTGAATACCTATTGAAATACCAACAGCCTTTTTTTGTTTTGTTTTGTTTTGTTTTGTTTTTTGTTTTTTGGAGACAGAGTCTCATTTTGTCATGCTGGCTAGAATGCTGTGGAATCATAGTTCACAGCAATCTTAAACTCTTGGACTCAAATGATTGTTTTGCCTCAGCCTCCCATGTAGCTGGCATTATAGGCACCTGCCACAATACCCAGCTATTTTTAGAGATGGGGTCTTGCTCTTGTTCTGGCTGGTCTCCAACTCATGAGTTTAAGTGATCCTCCCACCTTGGCCTCCCAGAGTGCTGGATTACAGACGTGAGCAACCCCACCCAGCCCTTCAACAGTCTCTTTCAAAGAAATAAAATGCCCAACTGGCTTGGCGCCTGTATCTCAGTGGTTAGGGTGCTGGCCACATACACTGGGGCTAGTGGGTTTGAACCCAGCCCGGGCCTGCTAAACAATAATGACAACTACAACAAAAACAAATAGCCAGGTATTATGGCAGCTACTTGGGAGGCTGAGGCAAGAGAATCGCTTAAGCCCAGGAGTTTGAGGTTGCTGTGAGATGTGATGCCATAGCACTCTACCAAGGGTGACAAAGTGAGACTCTGTCTCAAAAAAAAAAAAAAAAAAAAAAAAAAAAGAATATCCAACCCAGATACCTAAAGATTTGCTCATTATCAGCACCACCAAGGATACCAAGAAAACATATTTTTTTTTGGCGGGGGTCAGGGAAGCACAGGGTCTCATTTTGTCACTCAGTCTGGAGTACAGTAGCATGTTGATAGCTTATTGTAAGTTTGAATTCCTGGGCTCAAATTATCCTCCCACTTCAGCCTTCTGAGCACCTAGGATTACAGATGTGTGTCACCACACCTAGATAACTTTTTAAAAAGTTTTAAAAAGTTTTAAAAAGACAGGGTCTACTATGTTGCTCAGCCTGGTCTAAAACTCCTGGCCTCAGGCAATCAGCCCTATTCAACCTCCCAAAGTGCTAGGGTTAAGGCTAATGTTAGCCACCATGCCCAGGCCAAATCATATTTTGACTTGAATTTTATTTAATTTATTATAAATTTATTTATTTATAAATAATCATATTTATAAATGTATTTATAAATTTATATATATTTATTAAATTTATATTATATATAAATGTGTATATATAATCCATATGTAAATAATTTTATATATAAATTTCTATAATATATAAAATTATATATATTAAATTTATATATAATATTTATTTATATTTATATAAATATATATAAATTTATAAATAATCATGTTTAGAGGAAATGAATTTAAGAATTGTACATAAAGCCAAGAATGCTAAAGGTCTATATCTTCTGTCAAAGAATTGAACAGAAAGCTTGCTGCCTGTAGTTCAGCAGCTAGGGCGAGGGCCACATACACTGGGGCTGGCAGGTTCAAACCTGGCCCAGGCCTACCAAACAATAATGACAGCTACAAAAAAACAAACAAAAAACAAACAAACAAAAAATAACAGCCGGACATTGTGGCAGGCACCTGTGATCTCAGCTACTTGGGAGGCTGAGGTAAGAGAATCTCTTACGCCCAAGAGTTTGAGGTTGCTGTGAGCTGTAACACCATGGCACTCTACCAAGGACAAAACAGTGAGACTCTGCCTCAAAAAAAAAAAAAAAAAAGAAAAGAAAGAAAGAAATTAAGAGGTGAACAGAAAAATCTGCATGCCGGCCATGTGAACCAACAAGAACAGTCAGTCTCTGGTGACAGTATGAATGGGGAGACAGAGTTGAGAAATACACAGAATTGGCAAAACTAAGTAGAATATTAATACAAATAACTTTCCTTGATTATTTACAATCATAGCCCTAGTCTCCTATAGTCCCAGCATTTGAATTTACCCCAGTCCAAGAAATAAATAAAAACAGTCCCAGGTTGTTAGCATCCCCTAGAACACAGAAAAAATCAAGACAAGTTGTCTCTATCTGAGCTGCTAAAGGTTCCCAAAACTAAATAAGAGCACCTAATAATAAAATATATCAAACATGTGAGGAAATAGACCTCCTTGAACAAGAGTCAAGAGAGAGTACAAACTGAAAATAGAGACATACACAGACCATAAACATTAAAATTATTTAACAAAATAGTATATGAAGTAAATAAGTTTGAAGAGTTTTAACTGAAAAGATAGAGATAAACACTATGTAAATCATAAAAAGGACCTTAGGCCAACCTAGACCTTCAGGGTAAGTTCCCTGAGAAGACAATGCCTGAGTTGGACTAAAAGCACAACTGAGAATTAGCCAAGTATCGCTCCGTCCCTGCAGCTCAGGGGATAGGGCGCCAGCCACGTACACCAGAGCTGGCGGGTTCGAATCCAGCCAGGGCCTACCAAACAACAGTGACAATTATAACCAAAAAATAGCCGGGCATTGTGCCAGGCGCCCGTAGTTCCAGCTACTTGGGAGGCTGAGGCAAGAGAATCACTTAAGCCCAAGAGTTTGAGGTTGCTGTGAACTGTGACACTACAGCACTCTACCCAGGGCAATAGCTTGAGACTCTGTCTTAAAAAAAAAAAAAAGGAATAGCCAAGTGGAAAAAAGTGGTGAGGACATTCCAGACCGAGAAACCAAAATCACAATAAGCAAAGACAGGGAAGCACTGAACAGCATGAGAGGCTCAGGGAAGGACAGGAGAAGCTGAAGAAGGCTGGGCACAGCGACTCACACCTGTAATTCTAACACTGTAGAAGACCAAGGTGGGAGGATCACTTGAGGTCAGGAGTTTAAGACCAGCTTGAGCAAGAGCAAGACCCTGTCACTACTAAAAATGGAAATATTAGCCAGGAGTGGTGGGCATCTGTAGTCCCAGCTACTCTGGAGACTGAGGCAAGAGGATTACTTGAGCCCAGGAGTTAGAGGTTGCAAAGACCTATGATGATGCCACTGCAGGCTAGCCCAGGTGACAGAGTGAGACTCTGTCTCAGAGAGAGAGAGGGAGAAAAAACGAGAGGGAGAGAAAAGCTGTAGTAGAAGGCAATAAGCAAGCAGGTGGATGGCTCTGTATACCACGTAGCAAGTGTGATCTCACTGAGGGTATTAAGGAGGGGAGTATCTTAGCTTTGTTTTAGGTGGATTGCTTTGGTAGTGGTTAAGGGGAAAGGGTTTAAGATGGACAAAGCTGGAAGAACAGAGAGATCAGCTAGTAGACCATTGCACAACTTAAGGGAGAAATGATGAGGGGCTGAACTACCAGCAACATAAGGATGACAGGAAAGAAAGATTTGAGAACCTGCAGATAAAATTAGCAAAAGCTGACAACTAATTACTTGCAGAAAGGATGAGGGGAAGCAGCATGTGTTTCCTGCTTGGGTAACTAGGTAATCCTAATTGATTTGGGGAATATAACAGAGTAGGTTGGGACAAAAGAAGATAATGCTCTAAATTAAGAAGATGTCAGGCCTGGGGTACTTGTAGGAAATTAAGCTTGGAGATGTTTAATAAGCAATTGGATTTATGAGATTGACACACATCTGACAAGTTAATGCCGAAATAATTGACCCCACAACAAGTGGTTAACTCACATAAGGAAAGTGAGACGCATAATGACCCACCTATGGAACTCAAGCTTAGGAAATATTATGAAATTTAGGACAAGTTTTTTTTTTTTTAAAGATAGTTTATAGGCAATTATAATTGTGTACAGATATTAAGCAAGTCTTATTAAAAAATTGGAAACTATCTAAAAGTAAAAAATGGTTAAATGATATATTATATTCACTTCAAAAAATACTATAGTTACTAAAAATGATGTCTAGGGGCAAGGCATCATGGCACACATTGGTAGTCCCAGCTACTGCGGAGGCTAAGGTAGGAGGATCGCTTGAGCCCAGCAGTTTGAGGCTGCAGTGAGCTATGACTACACCACTACACTCTAGAAGCAGAAAAAGACCCTGCTTCAAAAAAAGATGTCTAGGTAGAGTTTACAGTATGTAGGTAAGGTTTGTGATAAAATGTTAACTGCTTTCCTACCTTTAAAAAAACCCCACTAGATATTATTTAAACAATGTCATAATATGAATAGCAGAATCTGGGAAAAATATATTAAATTGCTATGGAAATTATTTTGTAAGTGGAAGTTGATGAGATTCCATATTCAGTATACAATACTATCATAACAGGAAAAACTTTAAAAGAAACAAGAGCAGTTTCTACCACCTTTGGTGGGACGTAGCTAGAGTTGCTATAGAATAGGGCCTAACATATAAGAGTCCCTCAAAAAACGCAGTAATGTACCAGTACCTGAGATTTGAAGGTGGTTGCCTCAGACGTCCCTCCCTTCTGTCCTGTCTGCTAAAGGCCTTACCATGGCTCAGCCTCTGGAGATGCCATCCTGGGTCTGCAGGGCAGGTTCAGCTTCTGTCCCTCAGGACTCAGTCCCTCCTCTGGCCACTGACACTCTGCCCAGAGTGAGGGCCTTTTCTGGGGCTCCCACTCTCATTCTCACTGGTCCACCATGGGTAAGGTGGCCTCACAGCTTCCTTCATACTTCCAGGAAACAATTCCCCGGGGATGGTGGATTAGGGAAAGTTTGAGAATTGACCCTTCAAGGAGAGGCTCTGTGAGACCTCATTGTCCTGATCATCCTGCCATTTCCAGGACACTGGGCCTCACGGGGTCACTGGGCAGGATCATTTCAAATCCATGTGGCAACTGGACCTGGGTTTGCTGGTCGGGCCCCTAACTCTGCATCTCTCTGGAGGGGAGGAAGGATAGCGAGAAGGAAAGAGTGGAGAACTGGCAAGTTCCGCAGCTGGGGCAGAGGGCTGCAGCTGTGCATCAGCGCTAAGAGTTAGACACCGCAGCCCAGACATACCTGCCCAGGAAGCCCCCAGAAGGGAGGCCCTTCAGGCGCCCCATCTGAATCTCGGTTGTGAGCATAAATGCCCTACTCTTGTCTTGCCTCCAGGAAGCCAAGGAGGCTTCAGCTTCCAGAGACGCCCAGTGAGGCCACGGGACCGCCACTAGGAAGGACAGAGGAGAGCACCCACAAGCGGGCGGACCCAGAGAAGAACCCGAGAGGAGCCTCTTCCAGAAAACATGCCCATAACTTATTCATCCGCCGAGGTTACTGAGCACTAAATAGTTACTAAGCACAAGTTGCTGAGGTTAGAACAGTGAACTGGTGACAAGGTCCCTGTTTTCTGGAAAGAGGGCAAGTTATAATCTAATGTAGAAAGTGCTGTTAGAGGGTGCGGGATAAGGGCCCCCCTTCAGAGGGGAAGAGTCAAGGAAGGTCTCCCAGAAGAACACCTATCATAGTAACAGGAAGGAAACCAGATACAATGGCTTTTGATGATGAAAAGTTCCCATCTGGCCAGGCGTGGTGGTTCACGTCTGTAATCCTAGCATCTTGGGAGGCTCAGGTGGGTGGATTGCCTGAGCTCAAGGTTCGAGACCAACCCGAGCAAGAGCGAGACCCCGTCTCTAAAAATACTAGCTGGGCGTTGTGGCACTTGTGTTCCCCCAGCTACTTGGGAGGTTAAGGCAAGAGAATCACTTGAGACCAAGAATTGGAGGTTGCTGTGAGCTATGATGCTACTGCACTCTACTGAGGGTGACAAAGTGAGACTCTTGTCTCAAAAAAAAAGTTCCCATCTGGCCTGGCGCAGTGGCTCATGCCTGTAATCCTAGCACTCTGGGAGGCTGAAGTGGGTGGATCACTTGACAAGCTCAGGAGTTCGAGACCAGCTCTGAGTAAAAGAGAGACAGTCTCTACTAAAAGTAGAAAAACTAGAGTTGTGGCTGGTGCCAGTATTCCTAGCTACTTGGGGGTGGGGGTGTGTGGGGTTTGGTTGAGGCAAGAGGATTGCTAAGGCCAAGAGTTTGACGTTGTTATAAGCTATGATACCATAGCACTCTGCCCAGGGCACAGAGTGAGACACTATCTCAAAATAAATAAACTAACTAACTTATGAATAAATAAAAGTTCCCATCTGAAGACTGTTCCTCTAAGTAGTGGTCATGTGGCACATCTGCTGGGGATGAGGGGAAAAAACGTTGAGGAAAGTGAGTGAAGGTTTGAATTGATTTTGAGCAGGATGGGTTTACTAATTAGGATAAGTTTTACTAGGGAATACATAAGTTCCACATTCAGGGTCCTTTTCCTATTTTGACCACTGATGTATCTCAAGTATAAGCAACTTGAGGGTGGTGCTGGAGGACCAAACCCCACATAGTCGAAAATTTATGGATAAATTTTTTTTTTTTTTTTTTTTTTTTTTAAAGACAGGGTCTTTCTCTGTTGCCTGGGCTAGAATAAGAGTGCAGTGGCATCATCATAGCCCACAGTAACCTCTAGCTCCTGGGCTCACCTGATCCTCCTGCCTCAGCCTCCTGAGTAGCTGGGACTACAGGCACACACCATCACATCCAGCTAATTTTTAAATTTTTGTAGAGACAGGGTCTTACTATGTTGCTCAGTCTGGTATCAACTTCTAGCCTCAAGCAATCCTCCTACCTGCTTTGGTCTTCCCAAGTGCTGGTATTAGAGGTGTGAGCCACTGCCTCTGGCCACATATAACTTTCAACTCCCCAAAACTTAAACTACTAATAGCCTACTGTTGTCCAGAAGCTTTATCAATAACATTATCATTCAGTTGACATATATTTTGTATATGCGTTATATACTATATTCCTAATAATAAAGTAGGCTGGAAAAAAGGAAGTGTTAATTGAGAAAATTGTAAGAAAGAGAAAATCTATTTACTCTTCACTAAATGGAAGTGGAATCATAATTAAGGTCTTCCTCCTTGTCATCTTTACATTGAGTAAGCTAAGAAGAAGAGGAGGGGTTAATCTTGCTGTCTCACGGATGGCACTGGCCAAAGAAAACCCCCATCTAAGTGAACACGTGCAGTTCAAACTCTTGTTCAAGTCTCCACAGTAGCAAATAGCAGGCACTTAACATGAATACATATAAGTGCTTTTCAAGTTATAGATCTGACTAGTCATATAACATGAGTTTATGGTGATTTAACTTACTCATATGTGTGATGTCATCCAACAGGTCTGTCAGAGGCAGAGTTGAGGTTTTGTTAGGTAGAACTGATCAAAGGAAAATGGGGTGGAAGGTGTATGGAATGTTGGTTAATGATAGACCATGAAATCTATCATAGAGAGGGAAGAAACAAAAGCAAGAGGTTTCTTGTGCAGGGAGAAAGTGAAAGGTCCTGACAAGGTTGACAAAGCAGCATCTTGAGGGCAAATCCGGAGGCTGAAGTCAGAGGGTGTGATGTCAGACTCAATTATTTGAGAAGGCAGATGTGGCTTAGGATATGGCCATAGCTGGACTAGAACAGATATAATGGACTCCAAAATGAAAAGATGTAGGAATTGAAAGTGTAGGTCTTAGAATGGTCTCATGCAGAGGTCCTCAAACTTTTTAAACAGGGGGCCAGTTCACTGTCCCTCAGACCATTGGAGGGCCTGACTATAGTTTAAAAAAAAAAAATTATGAACAAATTCCTATGCACGCTGCACATATTTTATTTTAAAGTAAAAAAACAAAACAGGAACAAATACAATCACACTGCCTCATGTGGCTCGCAGGCCGTAGTTTGAGGACCCCTGGCTAGAGGATGTTTGGGCCTCTTACATATCCCTGCTCTGGACCCCAACTAGCCCTTTCCTCAGCCTTCAGAGAATCTGCTTTCATAATCCAACTTAAGCTTCATATCCTAAAAAGGCAATGGCTTTGGTCAGAAAATAGAATGGAGAAGTAATGGCTCAGCACCTGTGGCTCAAGTGGCTAAGGCCCCAGCCACATACACCTGAGCTGGTGGGTTCGAATCCAGCCTGGGCCTGCCAAACAAAATGAAAGCTGGAACCAAAAAATAGCCGGGCATTGTGGCAGGAGCCTGTAGTCCCAGCTACTTGGGAGGAGGAGGCAGGAGAATCTCTTGAGCCCAGGAGTTGGAGGTTGCTATGAGCTGTGACCCCACAGCACTCTACCCAGGGCGACAGCTTGAGGCTCTGTCTCAAAAAAAAAAGAAAAAAAGAATGGGGAAGTAATAAAGGGCTATAGATGACATCTGATTTATTTCATTTTGATACCAACATTTATATGCCTTTCTAGAAATAGCATCTCTGTGTTCTCTGGAGGAACTATCATACCTCTACTTCTTCAATTTCAGTCCATGAGAAGGTAGAACAGTCTTCCTTCCACATCCTTACTCTAAGGGGTATGTGGTGATGCAGGCCTGTCTGAAGAGGGATTCCTGTGAATACTTAGTAGGTAGTTCAGGGATGAATATGTAACCCAGTAAAGCCCAGAAGGCTCAATGAGACTTTTGTAGGGACTGTTGTCAAGAGTGACAGATTTTCAGCTTCACTTGAAGCTGCTACCATGCAAAGCCTGAGAATGAAGTCAGCACAGAAGACAGAGAGATAAGAAATGGAAACTGAATCCTGATAACATATTCCCATTTTGTTTATGTCTTTTGGATTTTTATTTTCTGTTACTTATATCCAAGTGCTTTCTCACAATTCAAGAGGATGGCCACACATACTCTCTAAGCCTTTGCTACCATGCAAAGCCTGAGAATGAAGTCAGCACAGAAGACAGAGAGATAAGAAATGGAAACTGAATCCTGATAACATTAAGTCTCTACATCAACCCTACTACCTGAAGCCAGCCCTACTCCTGGACTGTGCACTTATGAGTTACTATATTCCCATTTTGTTTATGTCTTTTGGATTTTTATTTTCTGTTACTTATATCCAAGTGCTTTCTCACAATTCAAGAAGATGGCCACACATACTCTCTAAGCCTCAGTTTCCCTGTTATGGGAAACAACATCTACGTAAAATAGTAAAGATTAAATGAGATACGTAAGAATATAGCAAGAAGGTATCTGTCTGCAAGCCAGGAAAAGGGCCCTCACCAGGAACCAAATTGTCTGGTACCTTGATCCTAGACTTCCCAGCCTCCAGAATTATGAGAAACAAATGTTTATTGTTTGAGCCAAAAATGACTAAAGAGAAAAACTGTTATTAGAGTATAAATTTTTCATCACTGAAAAGCAAAAATCATCACATTACTTAATCTTCCTAAATTAAATTAAAGCTGTCTCAAAACCCTCATTTCCTAGGGTTGGGAGACAACCAACATCAATCATTCATTGAGGCCATTTTCCCTCTTTAGTATGGTACACATTGACCAAAAAATAAAATCAACATCATCCAAGGGTACATGTGAAACTTACTAAATGTAGAATATAAATGTCTTAACACAATAACTAAGAAAAAGCCAGGAAGGCTAGGTTAACCAGTGTGATGAAAATTTGTCAAATGGTATATAAAACCAGTGTATGGTGAAAAATAAATAAATAAATAAATAAAATCAAAAACACTTAGAAGAGCCTCTGCAGGCAGCACCTGTGGCTCAGTGGGTAGAGCACCGGCCCCATATACTGAGGGTGGCGGGTTCAAACCCGGCCCTGGCCAAACTGAAATAAAAAATAGCCGGGCATTGTGGCGGGCACCTATAGTCCCAACTACTTGGGAGGCTGAGGCAAAAGAATTACCTAAGCCCAGGAGTTGGAGGTTGCTGTAAGCTGTGATGCCACAGCATTCTACCAAGGGTGATAAAGTGAGACTCTGTCTAAAAAAAAAAAAAAAGAAAGAAAGAAAACGAAAAGAAAAGAGCCTCTGGTCTTCAGTCCATCATGGTTGCCCCTGGGATATCCATTGTCCATTCAAAGACAGGTGATTTCACAGCATTTCTGCCAGCTAAATTAAATTCCATTCTTATATAAAAACCCAGATAAAGCTGTAAAGCGGGTGTATTTCTACTTTGCTCTGGGACCAGAAAACACAGAATTCAATAATAATCCCATGGAAAAAGAAGTCCAGAATTCCCAGGAGAAAGGAGAGCAAAGTTACCTTTTTATCCTACTGGGTGTCTCGTTTGGCAGACAAAGGAAACATAAATTAATAACTTGGTAAATTATATTGCCATAAATGTAAATTAACAAGCAATAAGTATGCAATATACAACAATAAGTATGCAATAATACCTTCTGTTGCCCATTAGCACTTAATTTACCTTCTCCATCCAGAGGTTGCAACTCAAATACCAGGCAGTAACATGAGAATAAATGAACAAGTCTAAGAAAACAAAATCATAGGCACAATGATAAATTGCAACTAGCCCTCTGTCTTGGCATTACCTATAAAAACATGGTGAAAACTACACAGAACTGAAGAGCACATGTCCACTACAAAGGGAGCAAATAGTGCTTAGCTCTAAACAGCCTCTACTTTGTGGGAACACAAGCCCAGTGTTGCCAGATTTTAAGTTAGAGATATTATTACATGTAATCTGATTTAAAACATTGGTTATTCATTCAAGATTTTTTAAAGAGCACTGCCATCTGGGTCAAATGTCACATATAAGTAGGTCATCTTTATGCCTTTCACATATGCTGCTGGATGTCAAATTTACATCTCCCCCATAAACTGCTCTCCCAAGCTTCAGATCTATGTATCTATTAGGTTGTTTCAAAAGTTTTGTCCGTTTTAATGTCATGTGTTTTTGTAGCTCCATATCTCAATAAATATTTATTCTACTGTGTCGTGGTATATACCGATCGATGGAGAATTTTTGTACTCTATACATTGATGCTGTTCTTTTTTTTCTACTTTTAATTTTTTTATTCTTTTCAGCCTATTACTATATGATGTCATTAAGCGATTTTCGGCCAATTTTTCTCTACGAATTCAAATTGAACCAAAGCGCTGCTGAAACAGCC
>CAUYPK010133991.1:0-19703 GCA_963574355.1 Loris lydekkerianus | reverse complement strand
GAAATCAGAAAGGAAGAGCAAAGAGAGGGAAGGAGGGAGGGGAGTAGGGCTTTGGTGTGTGCCACACCTTTTGGGCGCAAGACACGATTGTAAGAGGGACTTTACCTAAAAAATGCAATCAGTGTAACCTGGTTTATTGTACCCTCCATGAATCCCCAATAATAAAAAATAAAGAAATGAAAAAAAAAAAAAAAAACAAAGACAAACAACTTTCTTAAGTATGCTCAAGAGCTAAAGGGAAACATAAAGAACTAAAGGAAATCAAGAAAATCATATGTGAATATATGACACAGTTAACAAAGAGAAATTATTACAATGAACCAAACAGAAATTCTGGAACTGAATTGAATTGAAAAGTTCACTGGAGGGGTTCAGCATCAGTGAATTTGAAGATCATATAAAATTATCAAGTCTGAGGAGAAAAGACTAAAGAAATATAAACAGAGCTTAAGGGACTCATGGGACAATATAAAGCAGGTATGTATATTGTAGCAATACCAAAAGTAGAGGGAGAGAGAAAGGACAATGAGCTTATTGGAAGAAATAGTGGCCAAAAAATTTCCAAACTTGGTGAAAAATAAAGATATACAAACATAAGCTCAATGAACTCCAAGTAGAATAAACCTAAAGAGACCAACAATTCAAATTAAAATCAAACCGGAAAATGTCAAAGAATTTTGAAAGCAGCAAAAGAAAATCTATTGCATACAAGGGATCCTCAGTAAGAGTATCAGCAGAATTCTCAGCAGAAATTTTATAGTCCAGTAAGCTGTGGAATGATACATTTAAAGTGATGAAAGAAAAAAAAAGTTGACAACTGTCTTTTAAATATCCAGCAAATTGTCCTTTAAAATGAGAGGAATTAACATTCTTGGATAAACAAAAGTTGATGGAGTTCATTACCACTAGGCCTGCCATATAAGAAATGCTAAAGGAGTTCTAGTTAAAAGGATGTTGGACAGTAACTCAAAGCCTTAAGAAAACACAAAGTTCTCTGGTAAAGGTAAATACATGGAAAAATATTAAAAAGTTTTATAATTTGGGTTTTTATTATTGGAATCAAAAGAAAATATATAAATATTACAATAAATAAAGTTATAAAAATTACAAAAATAAAAATATTACAGATCTGTGTTAATGAGTACCAAAAATATAAAGGTATAGTTTGTATGTCAATATGCTAAATGGAGGGGAACTGTAAAGAAGTAAGTTTTTGTACATGATGAATTTACCAGTTTAAAACATATTATTATGACTTTAGAGTATTGTACATAATTTTTATAGTAACTAAAAAGAAAATAGCTAAATAATATACCCAAAAGAGAATGAAAGGAGAATTAAAACATGTCACTACAAAACATCAACACAAAAAAGACATAAAAACCTAAGAGATGAAAAAGTTATAAGACATAAGAAAATAAATAACAAAATGGAAATATTAAGTAAATGTAAATGGATTAAACTTCCCAATCAAAATACATAGATTGGTGACTGGATTTTTAAAAATAGATCCAACTATATGATGACATCTACAAAGCTCAGGTTAGATCCATAGACACATTGGTTAGAATTGCAAGGATGGAAACATATTCCATGTAAATAGTAATCAAAAGAAAGCAGGGGTGGCTATACCAATATTAGACAAAAACCATTCTAAGAGACAAAGACATTATATAATGATAAAAAAAAAAAAGGTCAGTTCACTAAGAAAATATTACAGGTATAAACATATATGCACCAAATAACAGAGCTCCTGAACAGATAAAGCAAACATTAACAGAATTGAAGGAAAAAGTAAAAAACTCTATAATAAGAGTTGGAGACCTTGATACCCCACATTCAATAACATAAAGAACAACCACTTAGAAGATTGATAAGGAAACAGAGGAATTGAATAATACAAACCTATTGAACCTAGTAGACATACAGAATACTCTACCCAACAATAGCAAATTACAAATTTCAAAATGTAATATGAATTGAGCTTCAAGGAACAATCTGGTGCAAATATCTTTGTTATAAAGTGATTTTTGGTTTTGGATATACACCTAGTAGAGGAATTGCAGGATCAAACAGTAGATCTACTTTTAGATCCCTGAGTATTCATCATACTTCTTTCCAAAAGGAATGTATTAGCTTGCACTCCCATCGGCAGTGCAGAAGTGTTCCCTTTTCTCCACATCAATGCCAACATCTGTAGTTTTGGGATTTTGTTATGTGAGTCACTCTTATGGGAGTTAGATGATATCTCAAAGTGGTTTTGATTTGCATGTCTCTGATGATTAAAGATGATGAGCATTTTTTCATGTGTCTGTACGCCATGCGCCTATTATCTTCAGAGAAGCTTCTGTTCAAGTCCTTGTCCACAATGAAATGAGATTACTTGTCTTTTTCTTATTAATAAGTTTGAGTTCTCTGTGGATTCCGGTTATTAAACCTGTATCAGAAGCATAACCTACAAAAAAGTGTGCCCATCAATCCATGAATGGATTAATGTGGTATATGTATACCATCGAATATTATGCAGCCTTTAAAAAGATGGAGACTTTTACATTTACATGGATGGAGCTAGAACATATCCTACTTAGTAAAGTATCAAGAATGGAAGAAAAAATATACAATGTACTCAGTGCTATTATGAAACAAATTTACAATCACTCACACTTTCATATGAAGAATAGATCACAACTATGGCCCAAGATGAAGGAGGGAAGAGGGGGGAATGGAATGGGAGAGAGGAGGTCAGATCAAGGGAGGGTGAATGGTGGGATCACACCTATGGTGCATAATGCAAGGGTATATGTTGGATCTATTAGTACAGAGTATAAATGTCTTAACACAATAACTAAGTAAACGAGATTAGGTATATATTAAGCAGTGTGATGCAAGCATTCCTAATTCTATATTAAATCAGCACATTGTACCCCATAAATGCATTATTGTATACATGATCTATGTGTTTATAATTTAATAAAAAAATTCTAAATATACATAGAACATCTCTAAGTTAGACCATGCATTAGACCATAAAATGAGTCTTAATAAATATAAAACAACAGAAATCATGTAAAGTGTCTCCTTTCAATCAATAGAAAAAAACTAGAAAGAAGTAACAGAAGAGAATTTGGAAATTTCAAAAACACATGGAATTAAATAAGACATTCTAAAACAATGAATAGATCAAAGAAGAAATAAGATGAATTATAAAATATTTTGAGATAAATGTAAAGAAAAACACAACTTACTAAAACTTATGGGATACAGAAAAAAAAGCATAATTTATAGCTGTAATGGTTTATATTATAAAGGAAAGATCTCAACTATCAACAACCTAATTTTATATGTTAAGGAAACAGAAAAAAAGAAGAACAAACTAATCTAGCAGAAAGAAGGAAATACTAAGGATTGGAGCAGAAATAAAAGAGAACAGAAAAACAATAAAGTAAATCAATAAAATCAAGTGTTCGTTGTTAACATGTCAACACCATCCAATGTGATCTACAGATTCAATGCAACCCCTCTCAAAATCCTTACAACATAACAATTACATCATAAATGCAAATAAAAACCACAGTGAGATACTACCTCATACCCCTTGGGATGGCTACTATAAAAGAGACAGAAATACCAAGTACTAGTAAGACCATGGAGAAATTGGAACCCTAATGCAATGTTGGTTACATTGTAAAATGGTACAGCAACTGTAAAAAAAGGTAGTTCCTCAAAATATTAAAAATAAATTGCAATATCATTCAGCAATTCTACTTCTCAATATCTGTCCCCCCAAAGAATTGAAAGCAGGGACTTAGATATTTGTATATTCCTGGAATTGTTCACTATAGCCAAAAGATAGAAGGAACTCATGTCCATTGAGGATGGATAAATAAAATGTCAACTATACATGCAATGAAGTATTATTCAGCCCGAAAAATGAGGGAGATTTTGACAAATGGTAAAACATTGTTGAACCTTGAGAACATTATGTTATGTGAAATAATCCAGTTGCAAAAGGACAAATACTGTATGTTTTCATGTACATGAAGTGCCCAACATAGTCAAAATTCATAGAGAAAGAAAGTAGAGTGGTGTTTTCCAGGATCTTGGAGGGTAGGGAGAATGAGAATTATTATTTAATGATTTATGATTAGTTTTTCAAAATTTGTTTCTATGGATAGATGGTGGTGATGGTAGCATAGCAATATGAATGTACTTTATGCCACGGATTTGTATTCTTGAAAAAGTTAAAATGGTACATTTTTATGTTAAAGGTATTTTATCACAATTTTTTAATAAAGGAGAAATTAAGACATTCCCAAATAAAGAAAAACGGAAGAAGTTCATCACTAGTAGGCCTGCTTAACAAGAATTGTTTAAGGACATTTGAGTCAGGGGAGCTGCAAGTCTAAATCCCACACCACTACCATTCTCAGCTGGCCCTGGAGTGTAGACAGGGACAACAGGGCTGATTCTGGAGCAAGACTGATTTTTGGAAATACTTCAACCATGGCTAAAAAAGAAGCAGAGGAGCTAATAGAAATTGAGATTGCATAGAACCAGAATGCACAGAAGAATGCATTGTAGAATATCCCCCAGCTGAATGTGTAAGCTAGGTCATCGACATCAATGAACCAACTTATATTCAGGGTGAAAATAAAAGAATAGAGAAAGATATTCCACGTAATTGTAACCAAAAAAGTGCTACATATGCTATATACCAGTGTAATTCAAAATAGACTGAAGTCAACGCTTGTTAACAGAAATAAAGATGAATGTTACTCATTGTAATAGGGCTAATGAATCAAGAAAATATAGAAATCAACATCTAACAACAGTCCTAAATTATACAAAGCAGAAAATGATAGAATTGGATGAAGAAATGGACTATCTGCAATATAAGAGTTGGAAACCTCACTACAGATGCTTCTCGACTTATAGTGGGGTTATTTCCCAATAAACCCAGCATATGTTGAAAATATCATGAGTCAAAGTGTGTTTTCTATTTACATTTTCAACTTATGATGGATATAGCCCCATCATAAGCTAAGACTGTGCTCAATGGATATCACTTTTGCACCATTGTAAAGTTGAAAAATTGTTAAGTCTAAGTACTGTAAGTTGGGGACTATCTATATTCTGTTTTCAATAATGGACAAAACAATGAGACAGATCAATGAAGAAAGAAAGGACCTGAACAACACTAACAAACTAACATATATAGTAACAAACTAACATATATAGAAGACTTCATTCAACAATGGCAAAATACACATTTTTCTCAAATGCACAGGAGCATCAGCTTACAAAACAAGTCCAAGAAATTTAAAAATTTAAATTTAAAAGATTTTCAAGATTAAAATCATGCAATGTATCTTCTCTATGTATGGAATGAAATTAAAGATCATTACAGAAGATAAACTAAAAATTTCACAGATATATAGAAATCAAAGAACATACTCTTAAACAACAAATGAGTGGGAGAAGAAATTATAAGCAAATTAGAAAAATACTTCTAGAGAAATGAAAATGAAAGCAAAATATATAAAACTTAGGGGAAGCAGCAAAAGCACTGTGCAGGTAAAAAATTATACCTATAAACAACTACAATAAAAAGAGCAGCAAGATCCTAAATCAACACCGGGACTTTATACCTTAAAGAGGTAGAAAAATAAGAGCAAGATGAACTTCCTACATTGGTGAACCTTTAGCTAGATCTAAAAAGAAAATGTAAGACTTAAATTACTAAAATTGGAAATGAATGTGGGAACTTTACTATGAACCTTTCAGAAACAAGGATTTAAGATAATATACGTACCAGGAATAACTGTGTTCCCTCAAAATGGATAACATACATGAAATTGTTAACTTCCTAGAAACACACAAAAGACCCAAACTTAGGAAGAAATAGAAAATCTGAACAGTCTTATTGCCAGTAAAGGAATTGTATCAACAATCAAAAGCCTTGCCAAAAGAAAAGGCCAAGACCAGATGGTTTCACTGAAGAATTCAACCAAACATGTAAAGAGTTATCACCAATCTCAAACTCTTCCAAAAAAATAGAACAGGAGGAAACATTTCCTACTTTATGCTATGAAGCCAGCATTACTCAGATAGACTACTATATCTTATGAGTATAATGCCAAAATCCTCAAAAAGATATTAGCAAACAAAATGCAGCAGTATAGTAAGAGTATTATCCATCATGAACAACTGGGATTTTATTTCAGGAACACAAAGATTATTGAACATATAAAGATCAAGCTATGTAATGCACCATAATAACAGAATGAAGAAAAAACACATGATCATTTCTATTGATGTAGAAGAATCATTTGATAACAACAAACACTCTTCAATGATAATTAATGCTAAAAAAAACTAGGAATAGAAGGGAACTTCTGAAATATGATAAAAAGGACTTATGAAAAACCCTCAGCTATCATGTTCAGTGGTGAAAAAGGAAAGCTTTTCCCTAATATCAAGTACAAGACAAGGGTGCTTTTTTCCCCCTCATCTATTCAACATTGTACTTATTCACCATATGTAATTAGGCAAGAAAAAGAATGGTAGGCATACAAATTGGAAAGAAAGAAGTAAAATTATCTCTGTTCTCAAATCATATGATCTTATATACAGAAAATCTTAAAGAATTCACATGCATACACACAAAATTAATTAATTCAGCAAAGTTGTAGGATACTAGATCTGATACAGAAATTAGTTGTTATTTCTATACTCTAGCAATGAAAAACCCAAAACTGAAACTTAGAAAAACAATTACATCTACAGTAGCATCATAAAAATAAAATATTTAGTAATAAATTTAACCAAGGAAGTGCCAGATTTGTCCACTAAAAACTAAACTATTGCTGAAAAAAATTAAAGACCTAATAAATGGAGAGACATCTGTGTTCATGGTTTGGTAAATATAATATTCAGATAGCTATACTATCCCAAGCAAGCTACAGGCACATTGTAATTCCCTCAAAATCCCTAGGATCTTTTTTGCAGTAATGGAAAAAGCTGATCCTAAAAATCTGAAATTATGAGAGGCCCAAAATAGCCAAAAAATCTTGAAGAAGTTGGAGGTTTCACATTTCCTAGTTTCAAAACGAAAACACTATAGTAATCAAAACCTTGTGGTGATGGCTTCAACACAGACATACAGACCAATGGAATAGAATAAAGAACCCAGAAATAAACCCACATATCAAATGCTCAGCTGATTTTTTACAAGAGTAGCAAGATTGTTCAGTGGGGTGGGGATAGGACAGTCTTTTCAACATATGGTGCTGGAATAAACTGAATACTACATCCAAAATAAAAAAGTCAAACCCCTATCTCACACCACATACATAAATAACTCAACATGGCCCAAAAATCTAACCAGGGATATCCAACATTTTTATTTTCTGCATCACTGTAGAAGAATAAGAGTTGTCTTGGGCTATACATTAAATACACAACACTAACAAAACCTGATTAGCAAAAAAAAAAAAAAAAAAAAAAAGTCTGTGCACACTTTTTGTGCTATCAGATATCACAGATAAGCAAAAGATCTTCACAGATTCAGCATATGGCCCATAGGCCCTGCTCTAAACTTAATATATAAAAGCCTCAGAAAAAAACATTCATAACCATGGTTTGGTTGTGGATTCCTTGGATATGACATTAAAAACACAAGTGACAACAAAATAAATTTGTTATTTATTTTATAAAAACTGTGTATCAAATGATATTATCAACAAACAGAAAACATAGAGAATGGTAGAAACAGCTGAAAATGTATTTTATAATGGTATAATAACCAGAAAATATAAAGGACTTATACAACTGAAAAACAAAAAGTAAAGCTATCTAATTATAAAACGACAAGGGACTTGAATAAACATTTCTTGAAAAAAGATATAAAAATTGCCAATAAGCACACAACAACATGCTTAATATGTATATAATAAGTCATGAGGGGAATACAACTAAAAACCATAATGAAATACCACTTATACATTAGAATAGATGGCAGGAATATAAAACAGTGCAGCCACTAAATGAAACAAGTTTGACATTCCTCAAAAATGAGACACAAAAAATAACAATGTAACCCAAGAATTCCTAAAGGAATTGAAAACAGGTTTTTAAACAAAGACTGGTATACAAATGTTCATAGCAGCACTATTCCCAATTACCAAAACATATAATCAACCTAAATGTCTATCAGCTGCTGAGTGGACAAACACAATGTAGATCCATACAATGAAATACTATTCAGGCATAAAAAGAAATGATGTACTATTGATGCATCATACAACATGAATGAACCTCAAAAACAGTATGCTAAGGGAAATAAGTCAATCACAAAAGGTCACATATTATATAATTACATTTATATGAAATATCTAAAATAGTAAATCTACAGAGACAAAAAGGAGATTGGTGGCTGCCGAGTGGTTGAAAGAACAGGGAATGGTGGAATGTGTATGGGGTTTCTTTTTGAGAAGATGAAAAATATTTTTCAACTAGACAGTGGTAATAGTTGTACAACATTATTAATATACCAAATGACACTGAATTACACATGTTAAAATGGTTAATTTTGTTACATTTTACCTCAATAAATAAATAAAACTTATCTTCAAGTTATAGTTAATTTATGATATCATTACATACTTTATTTTATATTTTTAACTCTTTTAATCCATTTTGGCTTGAATTTTTTTATATGGCAAGAGATGGGGTCTAGTCTTATCATCATACATTTTAATATAAATCTTGTACTTAAAGAAAATATAGTCTCAATTCACAAAAATAAACATTAAATCTAATAAGGTACCCATTTTCTAATGATTGTTCATGTTAATAACCAAAGTCTAGTGGAGTGGAGCAAATGACATGCACCATGGATGGGAATATTGAATATGGGAGAACCTAAATCAGATTTTAGAACTATAATTGAATTACTGAGACAATGCAAAGAGGCAATTTACATGTTTTTGTGTCAACAGGTTTGTACCTAAAATTTCCATCTTGTCCCGATTTTTCTTGTCTATAAATCAACTATTGAGATGGTTTATAAAATACATAAACATTAATACTTATGTAATAATAGAGAAGAGAGACTCTAATGACCTGTCCCATATTTTCCCTTAGAAGAAAGATAAAGAGGAGATCTACTAGGCAGAGACGTGGAGGTGCTCTAAATTCTAATTGCTAAGTAGAATGTTAGAAACAAGTGAAACCAGCTACTGAAAAGGTCATATACTGTATGATCCCAAGTATATGAAATTCTAGAAAAATCAAATCTATGGCAACAGTAAAAGGATCAGTGGTTGCCAGAGACTTGAGACCAGGGAGAGAAGGATGAATAAATGGAACACAGGAAACTTGGGGGGCAGTGAAACTCTTCTGTATGATACTAGTAAAAGTCAATATGTCATTATACATTTTAAAAAATCTATAGAATGTGTGACACAAAGAGTGAGCCCTAATGTAAACTATGGGTATTAGGTAATAAAAATATATGAACATTAGCTCTTCAATTTTATAAATGTGCCATTCTAATGCATGATATTAATGATATGGGTAACTGTGCTGAGGGGTATATGGGAACACTGTATTTTCTGTAAACTAAAAATTGCTTGAAAAATAAATATTAAACAACATAAATTTACATTGCCTTGTCATATAAGGTTTCTTTTTACTATCTTATTTTCTACTTGACCTATTTCTGGGTTAACCTTGCTCTTTTTTTGGCTATTTAGGTTTTAGTTTTACATTCTTCATGATTTGCTACATTAGGTATGCCTGACTTATTATAGTCTTATGCTTATTATTTTTACTACTTCCTTGTTAATATTTAAGCAAAGTGGCCATGGCACTTTCACTTTTTTTTTTTCTTGTTCTTTGAGACAGGGTTTCACTGAGTTGCCCTTAGTAAAGTGATGTGGGGTCATAGCTCACAGCAACCTCAAACTCTTGGGCTCAAGCTCTCGCTTCAGCCTCTCAAGTTGCTGGGAGAATACAGACACCTGTGACAACCCCTGGCTATTTTTAGAGATGGAGTCTCACTCTTGCTCTGGCTGGTCTTGAACTTGTAAGCTCAGGCAATCCACAGGCCTTGACCTCCCAGAGTGTTAGGATTACAGGCACCTTCTTATTACTACTGCACATTATTGCCTCTGCCCTATTTCTGTTTGGGCTGCCTCAATCCACCATCATTACCCAGAGAAATGACCTAGCAGATTTTTATATACCAGTCTTGGAGAAATGCCATGTTATAAGTAGTATCTCAACTTAGTGATGATTTGAGAATATCACTGAGGCAATTTGGACCATATGTGCACATTATTTTGCTCCTATTAATAGAGAGGAAATCACAGATTAATTGATTAGTTATTTTGATTAAGAAAGCAGGATAATGAAACCTTCATCTTTGCTGGGGTAATTGGTACTGTTCGTTCTGCTTTTGGAAGGAAGTGTTTTATTTCTTCACAGCCTAGCATCTGGGTGAACTGATTAGTGTAATGTTGGCCTTGTTTCGAGGGTTAACCAGTCTGATTAATGGTCTGGCACATATAGGATACTTGGTTATGATTTCTAATTTGAGCCTCAGCTTCATCATCTGTAAATGAATTAATGTATGTACCTGGTAGCAGGCATGAATGTGAAAGTACTTATGGTGCCAGACATATAGTAAGATTCAGTGGTGTAGCCATCATTTGGTTTTGGTTTTCAGTGGAGCACAATCAGCACAGCTTCAGTGGTTTAGGACACCAGATTTGGCTACAAGCATCTAAATCATAGGAAACATACTGCATTCTAAAGTTACCAGAGACTAATAATTCTATAGTCAATCTATTATGTTTAAATTGCATTTCATACCTACTTCATTGCATTGTGAAATGTGACCCAATTGAGATTTTTCCTGAGGATCATATTTGTGTTTAGGATTTTGCAAAGTGCCTTGTGTCCAATGTTATATGACTCAGAGTCAATTCCACCTCCTAGTGACAGGACTTGACAGTGAGTAAGGCCTGGGATCTGCCCCAGTGTCCCCCACCTTTGAGGAGCTTGGGTGGCTGGGGCAGCAGTTTCCTGGATCCTGTCCATCAGAGGAATATACAAGTCAGTCACCCATGGCTGGTCTTTCCAAAAGTCTTCCACAGTTGCCTGTTATTGTTCATACAGCAGTGACCAAAACCTTCAGCAGACTCCCATTTTAGTCTTGAGAGACAAAGAACTAATTAATAGTCAAGAGTGATGACATTTGGACACAATAGATCTTAGTTAGGAAAGAGCTCACAGGAGTATTCAGATAGAGGAACAGAGAACATAGAGGCTCCAAGATACATTTCATAAACAGAGAGGAGGCCCCTGCACCTGGGGATAATGGTCAAGGCCAAGGTGGCAGGCAGGGAAAGGGGAGTGGGCCAGACTGTACCTAGCAAGGGCATGGTGAGAAGTTCAGATTTAATTGAGAACAGTGGGCAGCATGGAGGGGATCAGAGGCAACATAGGATGGTGTGTGAACATGGAGGAGATGGGTCCTTCCCATCTAGAAAAGGTAACTCTTAAGCCCACAACATTAGGGCAGCAGGGACCATATAGGCCAAGGGAAAATGAGCCTGAGAGTTGCCATGTTGGCGTCGCCAGTGTTTGTATTTGTGAATGAGTGTGTATGGATAAACAGGCCAGTCTGCAGGGGCAGGCCAAGAAGGAACTGTGGGAGCCACACTGAGGGGCTTGGCCTTTCCCAGAAGTGGGAGCCACTCACGGGAGAAAGCAGCAGACAGGCCAGCACAGACTTTTCTCTAAGGAATTGTTCTTGGGAGTCTGTTTATCTCCTCTCAGATTCCTTCCTCTGAGTAGCCCCCACCCCCTGGCACATTCTGGAGAGGACTGGTCATTTCTCACCTGGAGGAAAAGCCTGCCCCTATCCTTACTAACCCCTGGCTGCAGCCCCTCTGAGGAGAGCACTCCTAGAGGTGGTCATCCCTGCCCTGTGTCTATCCACTAAACCCAGATCCTGGATGTCAGGACCACTCAAGTGTGAGTGAGTTCTACCTACTGGCAGAATTAATGTAGCCAGACCAATCAGATGAGGATGAACAAACAGACAATGGTTAATCATTATAGTGGAGTCACTGCCCTACAGAGAGACCAGGATGAGTGTGAGCAATACAATCAAAAGAAACCAGGGTCAGTCTATGTCAGGAGAGTCTCACAACCACCAATGTGCCTCAAGAAGCCCTTCCAGCTCCCCACACACACCACCTCACCATAGTGAGTGTACACTTTCTTGCTTAGGCATGTACAAACCTGCACAGACACCAAGGACACCACCTTCACATGTGAAAACATGTGACCCACAATTCCTACCACAACAAATACACATTCCTATATCCCTGGAATACATACACAATACCTTATCTTCTAATAAATACACTCACCCCAATAAATACTCATGCCATTGATTCTCCATGTACTCAGATACATGGGCTATAATCTCTGTTCCCCACTACACACAATATATAACCACATCCTTTGAATACACATGCATATAATACCACCAACACTGAAACTTCATACATACACACTACTAATTGTAAGAATATACAAACAGAATCCTAAATCTATTTATGAAAAGTCACACAGATTTGATCCTCTTAGTAGAAACACACATCCAATAACAAGTCATAATGCTCTACCCCCAACACACAAAAACCTCTTACGCTCTTCCCAATATGTAACACAACCAGATGCACTCTGATTACAAAAATAGCACATGCATAACACCTAGAAAAACACAGACTCACAACACAAAACATATACACATATTCCCAGAATAACTTGATGGTTCCAACACCAGCTGCCAACACAAAACTTTCCAACCTTCTCCAAAAATTTACACCAACAATCTCAACACAATCCATCCATTATTTCCTTAATGCAGGCACACCCCACTAGTGTCTCTAATACACACATTTCTCTACCAAACCTTCCCACATTAAACCCCTCCCAGTGTCCAAAATGAACACATTCATAAAAATCTTCCCCTCAAATACTCTTCTTAATAAGTACCCATAAGTCCTATCACAGCAAACTATGCACATATTATACACCAACCCCCAAAGCATCCTAACATAACTTCTGCTCCCACATACATATAACTGTTCTACAATCCCTCAGTGGATACATAGACATCATATTTCCTGAATACATTCACACTTCTAGATTACACAAGTTTAAGTATCCTGATGCTTGAATATACACACAAAGATCCAAACACAGACACAGCCAGACACCCACAAACCCCAGATACATACAAGACTCCATACACCTCCTGATATACATGTAATAATCACCTAGTTCCATGGAACTCTGAAAATTCTCAATCACATAATTCCCTACCTACCAGATGTCTGATTGTCAACCCAGAATCCCTCAGACTCCAAATACAGATATACTCAAAACTCTAATAAAAACCATAATCTAGTTTTTATATAAACATTTAAGTAGATACACCTCATGAAAATATACCTAATCCCCTACTGCCTTGAAATGCAGTCACACATACCCTCCTACAATAACTGACTACATTCAAACTAAACTCATATCCTTAAAATATCACACAATCCTCCATGTGCCAAGAACATGCACATACATACAGTGTCTCGGAAGGTGAAGACAAATGCAGTAACACCCCACAGACACATAAATAGATATTCCTGCCTTCTCCCAAATATACATGATGTGCCTACATTCCCCAAAATAAACATAATCACCTCACAGTTCTAAATTTGCACATACACAAGCCTCTATCATGAGAAACTACAAACAGAATTGGTCCATATCTCCACACTATATATATGTAAACAACTTTTCACACCCCAATACACTCAACAACTCTACTCTCCCCAAATTCTACCACATCAAAAACACATGCCCTAAATTCTTATCTAGACACCATGAGCATACAGGTAACTAACTCCCTCTACTATGAATGTACATAGATCAAACATGCAAAGCACTAAAACGTATAACCCTACCTCTTCTCAAATGCATGCATATATATTCTTTAAAAAAAAAATTTGTATATATTCATGGGGTTCAAGTTCAGTTTTGATACACTGAAATACTGGATGATGGTGAGGTCAGGGCCTTCAGTGCCTTCACCACTGGAGTGGTACACATTGTGCTCACCAAGCAAACTCCCATCATCTACCCCCTTTACCACCCCACCCCAAGTCTCTGCTCTGGGCATAAATATTCACAATACCCTCGAAACACAATGAACCAGCCCCACCATCCTACACACACACACACACACACATACACATTGCCACATCAGCTGTATGCTCACAAAGGCAATCATGCTATATTTACCCCCAAATCACACATATACAATTCCCTCACAGGGTTAGTATTACCCAAACCATTACATACCTCTCCACATGTACAGACAACTGTTTCATGTGCCCTTTTCCTACCTCCTTCTACATATGAGATAAACATGTGCACACAATGCCCTAACCGTATGCACACACATATGCACACATAGACACACACACACACACACACACACACACTACCACCACCACCACACATATGCCCTTATTCCACAGACACACCTATACCACACACACACAAACACATCAGACAACCATATACAGACTGAATTTTAGAGATGTCAACAGTTTGATTAAGGGCTATTACTCTTCTGGGTTCTGCAGATAGAAGTATGTGGAGCACATAAATATATTGTACAGATTTGAGATTGAAACTTAGTAAATGTAGAATGTAAATGTCTTCGCATAATAACTAAAAAAACGCCAGGAAGGCTATTTCAACCAGTGTGATGAAAATGTGTCAAACGGTTTATGAAGCTGGTATATGATGCCCCATGATCATATCAATGTACACAGCTATGATTTAATAAAAAAATCCCAAGTTTTAAATATAAAAGGTGAAAAATGAAAAAAAAGTGTTGTTTGAATATGTAAGATAATACAAAAGTACAAAGAGAGAATACATTTCCACATATAAAATCCTTTCAGTTACTGTGGTTTTCTTCTCCAAGGATACACACAATCAAGGCATAAGATACACATTCATTCTGAGGTATATCAGTTAACTACTATGGCAATACTATACATAAAAAGGCAACTATAAAATTCAACAGATTAAAGCCATAAGTATTTAGTCACATCAAGAATCTGAGTATCAGTGATTTCGGCTGGGCTCTGCTTAATGGTCCTTCTGCTCCAGGCTGTGCTCACTCACATAACTGGGACACTCAGCTCTCCCAGGCCACATCCTCCTGTGGGCTGGCCCAACCATGTCCTCCACTGATGGCAGAAGAGCAAGAAGAAGACCCTAACGTAAATCCCAAGCTGACCTCAGAGTCACAGTGGATGGAGGCTGTGCTGAGTCACATGGTACAAGGTAAGGATGCAGTGAGGTGAGGGATTGGGGTCATTTGTGCCTGAATTCATTGTAGACTTGGGCAGTTTTATCCAATAGTAAGTTATTCTTGTACTGTGGGAAAAGTCAAAAACACTTTTTCCCTGTATCTGTTCCTTCATTCTTTGCTGACTCTTTGGTGGAGACACTATGATAAAGGCTCTCGAGGACTCTAAGGTGAATAGGTTGGCTCCCTGTGACAGACATGACTTACCATTTCAAAATAAAAACCAAAAAATCCCAAGATGATCTACCTTGAATACATTACAGTGCACTTTTATTTTACATACATAATGTCTTAAAATATAAAAGCAGGCCAGGCACTGTAGCCTATGCCTGTAATCCCAGAACTGTGGAAGGCTGACCTGTGAGGATTGCTTGATGAGACAAGGAATTCAAGACCAGCCTGAGCAACAGCAAGATGCGTTTCTACAAAAAAGAAAGAAAGAAAGAAAGAAAGAAAGAAAGAAAGAAAGAAAGAAAGAAAGAAAGAAAGAAAGAAAGAAAGAATAGCCAAGCGTGGTGGTGGGTGCCTGCAGTTCCAGTTATTTTGCATGCTGAGAGAAGAGGATTTCTCAAATTCAGTAGCTTAAGGTTGCAGTGGAGCTATGATGACACCTTTGTACTCTAGCCCAAGAGAAAGAGAGTTTGTTTCCAAAAAACACACAACAGCTAAAAACAAACAAACAAAAAAAACCCCCATAAAAGCAGACAGTTTGATCCTGCCAATAAAACACAATGCAATTATTACAACACACTGTCATTATGTTAGTCTAGGACACGAAGGAGGCTGTGAGAACCACCTAGGAATCCATTTGTACAAGAGAAAAGCTATTATTGGAACAATCAAGAAAGTGATATCAACATGTCTTATAGGCAGGAAGATTCACTATCAGACAGAAAAAGCCCAAAGGCTCAGAAGTTCCTGGTTGAATTCTGAGGGGAAAGGCGGCAGCTGTGGGTTCAGCTGGTACTCACCTTCATCCCATGGCTACCTTTGGTGGGCTTGTTCCACTTGGAATAGAGAAAATACAGAAGACTGGGTCACCCTATCTAAGAAACATGAAGCTAAGATGCAGTTCCCAGAGCCAGGAACAACCTGAGCCTTCAGAAAAGAAAGAAGATCCTGTCTAAAGGGCTCAAGAAGCTTAGAGCCAGATGTCCTCAGAGGAGCACTTCATGTATCTCCAGGTCTCAGCTCCCAGTCCTGTTCAGAATAGAGGCTCCCTGCCTGTCCCTGTCATTTCACTACTCCAGCCCTATAAGGCTTCTCTCACTCCCATAGAGCTGGAAGCCACCCTGCCAGAGGCGGTGGGGCCCAAAGCCAAAGACGAGGCACATTAGGGACACCCAGTCCATTCTCAATTTGTGGCCTTAAGCCTCCGCATGACAGAAGATCCAGGGGATGTGACTGTGAAGCCCACTGTAGCAGGATCTCACATCATCTCCATGACTGCTGAAGGAACACAGACCAGTTCCTCCTCTCCTTAGCATTCAAGCTCCTCAACCTCCAGGCCAGGATCACATTCCTGTGAGGCTGTGTCTCAGACATTCACCAGCAGCTCAGGGATGCCAGGACAGGAGCACATCAGGAGGCTACCCTCATTTGTCCCTGAGGTGGAAGAAAGCTGGGCTTCTCCAGCTCTGAGTCTGGCTTTTGTCCCAGGACCTCAGCCCATGTAAACTCAGTCTTCTTTGAACCTGCTGTCCTCAAGTCCTACATCTAAAGCCAGGCTCTCTTACTTCATCTTTACTCTCCGACCTTGCCCCCTGAATTATAGTACTGCCCTGCTCTGGTTAGCACTGCCAAGCTCTGCCCAAAGCCTCCCACTAAAAAGGTGATTCAGGCCCTAGTTTCCAGAAGACCCCAGAGGACACACATCCACACACACTAGTGTGTGCTGGTAAATGTTTAATAATATGCTCCTCGGGGTAACGTGAAAGAGCCCCTGAATTATAGCTCTGCCCTGCTCTGGTTAGCACTGCCAAGCTCTGCCTAATGCCTCCCACCAAAAAGGTGGTTCAGGCTCTTGTTTCCAGAAGATCCCACAGGACTGACAAGAATACCAATGCCTTTGTGGTATTTACCTGTAAACACAATCTGGTGTAAAATGGTGTAAATATCTTAGTATTCATAGTTGCAAGCTGATAACCTGCATCCTGAGTACGACCCTCAACTCTAACAAAACCACACTAAATGGATCCAGAAAACAACCCCTTCAAAATAGGTATACTGAACACTCATGTATGCCTGCTACCTGCCCCATGAACACATATATGGGCCTCTTCCGACCTAAATTTGGACAGACCAAACTCTGTTCATCTAGAATGCTCACATATTACAGCTACATCCACATATACACAAACAAGTGCCCAAATATAAACATGTACAATGAATATGAACACAATGAAAACCTTATAGCAATCCCCAGGCTCCCTAAAGCCACAAAATTACACAAATACTTGTTTAATGTTCTCCCTCCAAAAAAAGAACCATGTGTAATCTCACAGCTTCAAAATACACATGCTCCACAATTCCTGAATGCACACACAACCTACAAAGCCTCTTTGTTTCTAAACACACATCACCAACCCTCCACACCTTTCAGAACACAAAACAGAAGTTCTATAAACTCAAATACCCACACAACCTTAATCTACTTATAAAGTACATAAACTCTAAGAATACAATCAGAATCACTGAGTTCTACAAGTAGCCTGTTCCAGGACAGACACAGAGGGCCCCCTGACTCTCTTGATATACTCTCAAACCCTTTATATACACACTCACAAATATGCACAAATATACAACCCCCATACTCAGAAAGATACATACAAAACACAAAAACACCAACAATTCTTGCATTCTAGGGCACAACTCTCTCATACTTACCAACACATAAATAGATATTCCCTATCCTCAAATAGCCACATCCTTCAAAACACTGTACAATATCCCACATCTCTAGAATATAATTTCCCCACCTCATTCCCCAAACATTCCCAAACACATGCAGAATCACCCTAACATTCTCCAAAGAAATGTACTCTAAATACTTCTCTAACAAGCTCAAGTTTAATAAAACTATCAGATATATAATTCATCTACCTATTGATGGATATACACACAAACTAGTACACCTACCCAAGACACACAGAGATATCTCTAGCATACCACATAAAACTACTTCCAAATCCTACACTATCTCAATCTAGTATGAACCAGGTTCCATCTCTTCATACCAATAAAAACCATATCACACATCTCAAATATGTATAAATACTCTTACTCCCCTGTTTAAATACAAAACTTCACCTCTCTCTCAGATAGACATATACTCAATTCTCAGAATATACTAAGCCTAATAACCATTTACTGAAAAATACAACCACACAGTTCCAAACAGCATTTAGCCAAACTGCCATGCCCCCTTGGACACACAAACTTAATACACATACACATGTAAGGAAAGAATAGTCTTGCTAGTGGGCTAACAAGAAAACATTTCTGTCAGGCAGAGTAGCATGAACTGCCTCCAACCATATTAACATGAATAATTGCTAGATGTTTATCAAGCAAAAAGAAACAAACAAAAGGAAAGTGTAAATCCTTGTTAACATTTGCCAGAGCTGGTCAAGTCACATTCCAAAAGGGAAAGGTGTCTCCAACAGAGAGGAGAGGAAAGAATAGACTGTCTGATGGACTGTGCCATCAAAAATTCACTGCCTGTAAAAAGATCTTTTGAGTAATTTTTTTTTTTTTTTTTAATTTTTGAGCCTGGCTCGGTGCCTGTAGCTCAGGTGGCTAACACCAGCCACATACACTAGAGCTGGTGGGTTCGAATCCAACCCAGGCCTGCTAAACAACAATGACAACTACAACCAAGAAATAGCCAGGCATTGTGGTGGGTACTTGTAGTCCCAGCTACTTGGGAGGCTGAGGCAAGAGAGTTGGAGGTTGCTGAGAGCTGTGATGCCATGGCCCTCTACAGAGGGTGACAGCTTGAGGCTGTCTCAAAAACATAAAATTAAATTAAAATAAAATAAAATAAAATAAAATAAAATAAAAATTAGGTTTCAAATGTTTTGTCCATTTTAATGTCATGTGTTTTTGTAGCTCCATATCTCAATAAATATTTATTCTACTGTGTTGTGGTATATACTGATCGATGGAGAATTTTGTACTCTATACATTGATGCTGTTCGTTTTTTTCCACTTTTAGTTTTTTTTATTCTTTTCAGCCTAT
>CAUYPK010133989.1:0-10071 GCA_963574355.1 Loris lydekkerianus | reverse complement strand
GACTACAATCCCAGCACTGGCAGTTCTACTCTGTAACACAGCCAGAGGGGACACCAAGTCAGGGTGGCTGTTCAGGAGCACCCTGCTGTGGGAGGGGAACGTTCAGGAGCACTGTGCTGGGGGAGGGGAGCGTTCAGGAGCACCGTGCTGTGGGCGGGGAGCGTTCAGGAGCCCCAGGCTGTGGGAGGGGAGTTTCAGGAGCACCAGGCTGTGGGAGGGGAGTGTTCAGGAGCACCATGCTGTAAGAGGGGAGTCCACAGTTCCCCTAAGTACAGACACCTAGGCAGCCTTCCCACACTGCTGGTATAATTTCTTTGGAACCTTTTTTCTTTTGGAGCAGGCAATGTTATGACAATTTACTTGAGCTAAGATGAACCTGACAAAAAAGTCATTCATATATCAAAGAGAGATGAAGTCTTTCTCTGACCAAAAAAAAAAAAGAAAAAGAAAAAAAAAACTTGAAAGAATTTACCACCCTTTTGCAAAAAATGCTAAAGAAAGTTCTTCAATCAAAAATTAAAAAATAAAAAACATGTAAAAGAAAAATATTCATGATGTAAAATACACTAGTATGATTAAGCACATGGACAAACTCAGAATACTCTATTACTGCATTTGTGGTGTGCAATCCACTCCTAACTCTAACATGAAACTCTAAAGACAAATCTATTAAACACAGTAATAGCTGCAGCAACCTGTTAGAGATAGAAAATATGTAAATTGAGGCTACTAAAAGTCAAAATAAGGGGGGAGTAAAGATAAAAAATGGAATTTGATTTTTGCCTGTGTTTATTTCTATTCTTTTGTTTGTGAGCTAAGATAAGTTATTATCCATGTAAGGCATTTTTTGTAAGCTTCCTGATAACTACAGAATAAAAATCTATCAGAGTCACTTTAAATAAAAAGCAACAAATTGAAACATTCTACCAGAAACAATCAATTAAACACAAAGGAAGGCAATAAGAAAGGAAGAAAGGAATTACAAAACAATCCGGAAATAAACAAGACAATGCCAATACTTATCAAGACAATGCCTTACTTATCAATAAAAACAATGTCCAAGTATGGTTCAACATATGCAAATCAATAAATGTGACACCTTATATTAACAGATTAAAAATAAAAACGTGATGATTTCAATATATGCCAAAAAGCAGTTTATAAATTCAATATTCTTTCATGATAAAAGCCCTCATTAAAATGGGTGTAGAAGGAATATAAGTCAAAATCCTAAAGGCTGTATATGACAAGCCAGCCCATGGCTAACATTGTACCCAATGGGAAAAAAATTGAAGCTTCACTCTGACTGGAACAGGACCAAGATGCCCCCTTTCGCCACTGTATTACAATAGATGACTTAAAGTCCTGGTCAGAGCAATAGTCAAGAGAAAGAAATAAAGGGTATTCAAATAGGAAAGGAAGAAGTCAAATAAGTCAAAGACTCCACCCCAAAACTGTTAGAACTGATTAAAAAAAAAAAAAAAAAAAGCAGTAAAGTTGCAGGAATCAATGTCAACATACAAAAATCAGTAGCACTTATATATGCCAACAACAAACTTTCTGAAAAAGAAACCAAGAAAGAAACCACATTTATAATAACTACAAAGTGTAAATTACCTGGGAACCAAGCTGACCAAATAATGGAAAGATCTCTGCAAATAAAACTATAAAATTCTGATGAAAGAAATAGAAAGGGATATAAAATAATGGAAAGATATTCCACTTTCATGCATTGGAAGTATTAATATTGTTAAAATATTTATGTTTCAAAAAAAAAAATTTATGTTTCCCCCCAAATTTACAAATTCAATGCAATCCCTTTCAAAATACCAATGATATTCTTCACATAAATAGAAAAATAATCTTAGATTTTATATAAACCATAGAAGACCCCCCAAAGCACAAACAATCCTGAGCAAAAAGAACAAAGCTGGAGACTCCACACGATCTCAAAATCTGCTACAAAACTATTGTATCAAAGCTACAGTACTAAACAGTATGGCACTGGCATAAAAACAGGCACATAAACCAGTGGAACAACATAGAGAACCAGATATAAATCCACACGTGTAAATCCACACTTGATAAAAGCACCTAGAAAATACAATGACAAAAGGACAGTGGCAGAAGAATGAAAGTAGATCTCTACCACTCGTCATCAACAAAAATGAAATCAAAAAGGATTAAATACTTAAATCTAATGCTTGAAACTATTAAACTACTGCAAGAAAACATTGTAAGGAGCATTGAGGGGAGCAATCCAGAACATTAGTCTGGGCAAAGATTTTTGTGTGTGTAAGATTTCTAAAATAAAGGTCACCAAAGCAAAAGTTGACAACTGGGATTATATCAAATTAAAAAATTTCTACATAGCAAAGGAAACAGTCAACAAACTGAAGTGATGACCCACAGGATGGGAGGAGGTATTTGTAAACCATCCATCTGCCTGGGAATTACAAAACAAAATATATAAGGAGCTCAAAAAATAATTAGCACAAAATCAAACATTTCAGTTACAAAATGGGCAAAAGACCTGAACAGTTATTTTTTAAAATTAAGACATACAAATGGGCATTAGGTATATAAAAAAATGCTCAAGTCACTATTATTAGAGAAATGCTCATCAAAACCATGATGAGATGTCATCTCACCCTAGACAAAATGGCTTGCCTGGAAAAGGCAGGTAATAACTGATACTGATGAGGGTGTGGAGAAAAGGAACTGTGGGAACATACATTAGTGCAACCACTATGGAGAACAGTGTGGAGGGTCCTCAAAAAACTAAAAATAGAACTACAATATAATTAAGAAATTTCACTTTTGAGCATACATTGAAAAGAAAGGAATTCAACATGGAAAAGAAATATCTGCACTCTCTTGTTTATTGCAGCACTATTTGTAATAGCTAAAATACAGAATCAACCCAAGTGCTCATCAATGGATGAATGGATAAAGAATTTGTGGTACATATGTGCCTATACAATGAAGGCTGTTATTCAGCCATCATAAAGAATTAAACCCTGTCATTTGTAGCAACATGGATGGAACTGGAGAGCCTTATGTTAAGTGAAATAAGCCAAGCACAGAAAGACAATTACAACACATTCTCACTCATATGTGGAAGCCAACAAAAAGTGGATCTCATGAAAATGGAGAGTAGACTGTTGGTTGCCACAGTGTGGAAATGGGAAGAAGGAGGGGGAATTAAGGGGGGAAAAAAAGAATATAAATATATTTACAACCACTGAATTATATGCTTAAAAATGGTAAAGATGATAAATTAAATATGTATATTTTAACTCAATAAAAAAAGAGCAATGCTATGTCATAACAGGGACATGACTGTAGAATTTATAGGCATCAAAATGAAAATTAGGATATCCATGCTCATAAATTAGAAGTGTTCATTATTGTAAAGATAGCAATTCTTCGCAGAGTAGTGTATAATTTCAATGCAATCCAAAATCCAAATTCCAAGGCTGGGCTCCATGGCTCACGCCTGTAATCCTAGCACTCTGGGAGGCCAAGGCACGTGGATTGCCTGAGCTCACAGATTCAAGACCAGCCTGAGCAAGAGCCAGACCCTGTCTCTAGAAATAGCGAAATATTGTGGCAGGCACCTGTGGTTCCAGCTACTCGGGAGGCTGAGACAGAGAATCACTTCAACCCAAGAGTTGGAGGTTGCTGTGAGCTATGATGCTATAGCACTCATAGCACTCTACCAAGATTGACAAAATCAAACTGTGTCTCAAAAAAAAGCCAAATTCTAGAATTTTCTGATAGAAGTTGGCAAGTTAATTCTGAAAGTTAAATAAGATACAAAGTGCTTGCCTTAGTCAATTTGCATTGCTTTAAAGGCAAACTTAAGTATGGGTAATTTACAAGGAAAAGAGGTTTGTTTGATGCATAGTCCTGCAGGCTGAACAAGAAACACAGTGCCAGAGTCTGCTTCTTGTGAATGAATGCCTCAGGAGACTCACTGCAGAAAGCAAAGGGGAGCAGGCATCACATGACCAGGGATAAGGGAAGAAAAGGAGGGGAAGGTGGTACCAGGCTTAAAAAAAAATAATAATAATAATAAAAAAATTAAAAAAAAACAGTTCTTTTCTTGTGGGAAATAACAGAGAACTCAGTCATTATTGCAAAGATGGCACCATGTCCTTAATGAAGGATGTGCCCCCATGAGTCAATAACCTCCCACTAGGCCCCACCTCCAACACCAGGGATCAAATTTCAACATGAAATCTTCTGGGAACAAATAACCTAACTATATCAATACCAAGTGTAGCCAGTGAATTCTTACAGAGGAAAATAAAGATGGTGAATGCATATTGCCATATCACCAACCTGTTGTGAAGGTGAAAAAATTAGAAGTGCAGAAAAGGTACAAAGATAGAAAAGAAAACAAGAGAACAGAATAGTGAATGGAAACAGACTGATGTATCTACATATACCATTTTTACAGTGTGCCTAAGCGTTTCCTGGTGATATATATCATTTATACATAAACAGCACCCTGTACAGAAGATAATCTTTTCAACAAATTATGCTAAGTGAATTGGATATCCATACTGATGAATCAAGAACCTTATTTCACCCGTGTTAAAAATCAAATTCAGAATACAAAAGTACAACAAGAAAACACTTTAGAAAAAAAATGACAGTATCAATATTGGCTTGGGTTAGGCAAAGCTTAAAAAGGATACAGAAATCCCAACCAGTAGAAAAAATATATTAAGCAACTCAAGCTGAATTAAAAATTTTTTATTATCAAAATGTCATTAAAATAGTCAGAAAATAATTAACCATGTAATAGAATACATTAGAAATACATATATCTACATAATATTTTTACATGAATGATACAAGTAAAAATATTAATGGATTTCCAAAAAATCAGTGCCATAAATAAAAGACAAGAAAATACAAAATTTGCAGAACTTTATATAGTCACTTCACTACAGAGAATATGGTCAGTAAACATGTGAAACATGTGCTCTACTTTAATAGCTGTCAGGTCAATGAATTTAAAACCATCCTACAACACTATCATGCACTGATCCAAATATCTAAAATTTTAAAAGACTAAAAATACTCGTGTTGCTGAAGATGTGAATCAAAGGGTAATGGAGTTGTAGAAAACTCATTTTAAAAATTTACTTTGCAGTATGACTTGTCTTAAATGAAGATGTACTTTATAACAATTTAATTTCTAAATAGATACCTAGCAGAATAGGTACATGTGCTCTTGAAACAAGCATATAGTGATGTTTATGGCTGCACCATTAGTAATATCTAAAAACCAGGGACTGCTAGACTATTGTGTGTATACACAATGAAATATACTAGAATGTTCTGCAATAATAAAATTAATGAACCGCATGCAACAACACAGTTATCAAAAAAACATAACATTGGATGAAAGAAGTTAGGCACTAGCAAGTGTGGACTATATATAAAGTTCAAAACAGGCAAAACTCATCAGTGCTTTTAGATGCCAAATTAGAAGAGGTTACAGAGGTTATAAAGTGGCTTTTAGGGAGCTATGCTGTGTTGTTAAGCTGTCACATTCAAATGAGATCAGAGACTTACCCCTCTGGATGGTTTTTGTAGCATGTTTGTTTACGCAGGACAAAAGAACATACAAAAAACATCAGTGGGGTTCAGTCCCCGAAGCCCTGTTGGTATGCTATTTTATTTCTTAATATGAGTGCTATATATGTGAGCATTTTTGTTGAATAAAAACTAAGTCATTCATTAATGATTTGTGCACTTTTCTGTATAATGGTGGTAATTTGCTTTAAAAGTTTCCAATCTGGAGATATTACTGTATTTTTTTGATGACTTCCAGGAATATTGTGTTGAGTCTTTGGGGTTCCCTAAGTATAGGATCATATTGTCAGCAAAGAGAAGAACATGACCTCCTTTTCTTCCAATTGTATGCTCTTTATTTCCTTCTCTTACCTAATTGCATTGGTTAGAATACATTTCCAGCACTATGTTGAATAGTAATGGCGACAGAGGACAACCTTGTTTGGTTCCAGTTCTAAGTGGAAAAGCTTTTAGTTTTACTCCATTCAGTAAAATATTAGCTGTGGGTCAATCATAAATAGCTATGATCAGTTTAAGAAATGTGCCACCTATGCCTGTACTCTTCAGTGTTCTAGTTAGAAAGGGAATTTTTTGTTGTTTATATTGAAGGATATAATTGGAAACTGTGTCTGAAATATATGTTGTAATATTTGCAAATCATTTTAGCTTATTGAAAAAGGAAGTATAGATCTTTACTAAATCTGAAGTCATGGTTTTCTAGTTCTTCATCTCCATAAGTTTAAGTAGTACTTCTATCATTACAATAGTAGTAAGAACTTCTAAAACAAAGCACTATACACTCACTTATGGTTTCTACTTCTAAGTGGTCAAAGTCCTGTCATTGAAAGTATGTAAGAGATATTGAGAAATCTTTTCATTACACACACACACACACACACACACACACATATAAATAGCTTAGAAAAAAATGTTTGTACAAATGTTTTTAATTTGTAAGAAAATGACTTTGTTATCTTAGCAAAGACCAATTCACAGTTATAATTAAAACCATACATTTTATAACTCATTAATAATAAATATAGTGATGTAAGCTTCACATAATGTTATTATATCTAAATTAGCAACCTATAAACTTAGCCCTCTATGCTGACAAACATTTCCTTTTTTCTTTTTAACAGTTCTCTTTAGCACTTTTCTCTTTATAATCACTATATAATAATTTAGTATTTGTTTTACTTGTTTATGTCTGTCCTGTCCTCCCCTAATCCTACCCAAATGAGACAGGGATTTTATCTGTTTTGTTCACTGTTGTCTTCACAGTATCCTTGCATAGCCTTTAGAAAATAGTAGACATTCAATAACCATTGAATATTCATGCAACAAATCATTCTGACTAATTTAATCTCTAACACAAGCAAGTTGAACATCTAAAATGAAAAACTGCTTAAACATGTGAGATTATTAAGATGTTACCATTTGGCAGGTATCAAAATTTTGAGATTGGATCTGTTACTGTTCCATTTATAGATAAAGAAATTGAGGCAGACAGAACTGAGGACTTATTAAACAGTGAAGTTAGGGTTGGACAGAGACTAACATGGGACACCATACTCTAATTACAGTACTCTTTGTAGGAAATGGTGTTAAATTAAACAAGCAGGAGGCCATTGGTCTAAGGTTGTCCCTATCTTTGAATGTTTTGCAATTAATTACAATCTAACTTGGCACATGAACAAACTAAAACTTAATTTAGGAGTATATATTTTTTAAAGCTCACAGAATTTTATTTTTAAAACAATCCTTTTAGTTTTTTAAAAAATTCAGATTAGTCTGAGGGTACAAGTGATTAGGTTACATTGTGTTAGGAGTATACTTTTGTAACAAATAGCTGAGCTTTAGCCAATCACAGGCAGAACAACTGATCAGACTATACCAAAATAAGGGAAATACCTCACCATACCATGCCCAAATAAGGCAACTATGTAGCTATTCTCAATCAGACGATTTCTCTGTTTGCTTCAATTTTTAGCTTATAAAAGCTCCCTGCTCATACTGCTTGGCAGAGTTGTCTGAACCTCTTCTGGTTCTGAGTGTTGCCTGATTCATGAATTGTTCTTTGCTCAAATAAACTTTGTTAAATTTAATTTGTCTTAAGTTTTTCTTTGAATAATACAAAATGTGAGAGCTTTAGTGTTAGAAACCTGTTTTGAGAGATAAGAGAAAAAAGTGCATTGAAGCACCTAACAGCTTGTTCTACCACTTGATATACTTTCCATACACGTTAAAGTTCATTAATCATTTATTGACTTATAAAAAGTCACTTTAACTCACTTTAACATTGCAATAATTTTTGAAGCAAAGAAGTCTGAAAAATTCTCATTCTTCTTGTTTCTAAATGTACCCTTGGAAGATTTTTTTTTTCATCTGAAGTCAGTATTCAAAGTTAATTGGTTTTGTGCTCAGACTATTTATAAATGGTAAATAAACATAAATAATGTAATTAGTAATTACTAGGGTTTCCTTTTCTTCCCCTTTTTTCTTTTCATTGGTTTTTAATTATCTGTAATAAGGCCAGTGTTGGGGTTTTCTCCATGTTACTCATAGCTTAATAATTACAATGATAGTACCTTTCTTAAAGGGTGTGACATCATTAAAAGATAGACATCATGAGCCTTGGTTTTCACAAGTCAAAATTTCTGCCCCTTGATCTGATTCTATCTCTCTTTGAGGTTTTCTGCCATCATGGGCCCCATCAGTGCCCTCCTGTTGTCTTTGCCATCAGATAGGCCTTGGCAGTTGCCTTCTTTTTTTTGTCCATGTAGTCATGCCTAGTGAGAGGGTTTGAAATAACAGTGATTCTGGCCTAAGAAGTGGGTGGTCATGGAGGTGGATGGTCTCCATGATGACTGGTGCTACAATGGGGTACTGCAAATTCCTGGACCTGAGTATCCATGGTGGAGAAACTGCATAGAAATCCAGTTTGGGAGAATTCTTAGGAGTGGAACAGTTAAATATCAACATTGTAATGGTCACTGATTTCTTCCATGATTTCCTTTACATTTGGTTCAAATTTAACTTCTAGTTTTATCACTTTTATTTCTTTTCTGTATTTTTTTGTCAATTAATTCCTTCTTTCAAATATCCATTTTTCTAAATGTCATTTTGTAAAATGGTATATGTATAAAATGGTAAAAATGTATAAATCTACCACGGGGAAAGAAGGAGGCAACACAGCTATTTGCTTTGGTCTCTATGCCCATGAACTGCATGACAGATGTACAGTGACCAATCTCTGACAGACTTTGAAAGAAGTGACGTGATTGGCTCCCCCCATCGTATCTATTATTTACATCTCACTTGTGGATTGAAGAGATAGCTGAGAAGTTTGCACTTTATGCAATTATTCACAGTTAATAGATCATGGTAATTGAAGTTTGGAATGTCTTGTTGGGGAACTGATGTTATTTGACTAAACTGTGGTAACTGAAATGCCTGCATATCAGCATCATGCAAACAATGACTGCCTAAATGGTGGAAGATTGTATATTCCAAAAGAGGTACAATAATCTCTCCTATTTTCTTAGAACCTTACCACTCCTACATCAAGAGAGATGGAATTCTAATTCTCCTCTCCTCAAATCTAAGCAGGTTTGTGACTCTCTGGTGTCCAATAGAATGTAGCAGAAGTGACTGTAATTTCTAAGGCTGGGTCATAAAAGACAATACTGCTTATTCTTGGAGAGCTGCAACATTTTCACCAACCTCTAAGCCATGATGTTAGCAGTCTCATTGTCCAGAGACCAACATGGTGTGAGGAAGTCCTAACAGCTCATGGAGAAACCAGAGAGAGAAGATTGTTAATGGATATATCTAGCATTACATTATTGAGCTGGCAGATTGTTTACCATCTTTTGCTGACATAAATAATTGTGCAACAAATGTCTTTGAACACACTTCATTCTTTCACAAGTGAAAGTTTATGTGCTGGTTAAATTCCGCCCCCCCCCCCCCAACAGAATAAACACAAAATCTTGAAGTTGTCATTATACTTTCTTTTCCAAATTCCATTAGTATAGTTAGATCAAATGAGATAAAAGAATGTACTTAGGTCTTTAAGGATGTATTTGATGAACCATTTTGCTAGTGATGTGACAGTTACAAATATTATTTATGCTAGTAAGGCAAAGGACACTTGTAGCCACAGTGAAGAAGATAAATTTTGTCAGGATGAGAAAATCTCTTAGATCAGTGGTTCTCAACCTTCCTAATATCACAACCCTTTAATACAGTTCCTCATGTTATAGTGACCCCCAACCATAAAACTATTTTTGTTGCTACTTCATAACTGTAATTTTGCTACTGTTATGAATTGTAATATAAATATCTGATAAGCAGGACAGTCTTAGGCAACACCTGTGAAAGGGTCATTCGATCCCCAAAGGGGTCGTGACCCACAGGTTGAAAACCACTGTATTAAGCAAAGTAAATTGCCACTTGTCTCACTGGACTCTACCCTTA
>CAUYPK010133985.1:0-17805 GCA_963574355.1 Loris lydekkerianus | reverse complement strand
CAGAAGGGACTAGGGATCCTCTGGCCCCATGATTCTTTTTTTTTTTTTTTTTGAGACAGCTTCAAGCTGTTGCCCTGGGTAGAGTGCTGTGGCATCATAGCTCACAGCAACCTCAAACTCCTGGGCTCAAGCGAGTCTCCTGTCTCCGCCTCCCAAGTAGCTGGGACTACAGGCGCCCGCCACAATGCCCGGCTATTTTTTGGTTGCAGCCATCATTGTTTGGCGGGCCCAGGCTGGATTCGAACCCGCCAGCTCAGGTGTATGTGACTGGCGCCTTAGTTGCTTGAGCCACAGGTGCCTAGCCTGGCCCCATGATTCTTGACCTGGCTGCCCACTGGGCTCCCTTGGGGGGCTTTAACTCTGATGTCCTATGTGGGAACTTAAATCAGACTCTAGGTGGGGCCCAGCCATTAGTGTCTTAAAATAGTTCTCCAGGTGATGCTAATGGACACTGTTCCAACCACTTTGCTTTTCTGAAGCTCAGGGAGAAGGGATGTGTCTGGATCACACAGCAAGTTTTCAGGTCACACTCGGATATTCAGAGGGTTCTTTGATCTGATGTCCTGATAAACGGGAGTTAAGGGAGAGAGGGTATGCAAGCAGGGTGCAGTGTGCAGGGAGAAAGGAGGTGAGTCAGTGGGAAGAGGGACCCCAGGGACCTGGAAGACTTTGGGAATTCACAGAGAATTAGCAAAGGACTGAATGGCCTTTCTCTCCCATTCACAGAAGGTCAGCCTGAGGCACCGAGTCACCCAAGGACTTGGTTGGAAAAGTATGTCTGATGGGTCAGACTAGTAACTAGTATTTCTGGAGATTGGCCATGTGAGACACCAGCCCAAAAGGGACAAGCCTTAGGACTGGTGTCTTTTCTGGCTTATTTGGACTCATCAAGGTTTTGCAAATGTGGATAATAACCCTAGCAGCCGCTGGTCAGACAGACTTTGTTTTGAATCCTGGTTGCCCAGCGAGGCAAGCAACTTAATCTTTCTGGCTTCAATTTCCCTCTTTTGAAAAAGGGTCTTTTGTGGGACTAAATGAGAGAACATTATAGGGATATCACTTTCTTGCACTTTGCAGATAGTGCTTTTCTACAAATGGAAGATTTGTGGCAACATGTCACCACGTGCTCACCTCATGTCTGTGTCATGTTTTGGTAATTCTTGCAATAGTTCAAATTTTTTCATTATTATTATATCTGTTGTGGAGATCTGTGATTAGTGAGTGATTTTTTTTTTTTTTTTAGAGACAGAGTCTTACTTTGTCACCCTCAGTAGAGTACCTTGGCATCACAGCTCACAGCAACCTCCAGCTCTTGGGTTTAGGGGATTCTCTTGCCTCAGCCTCCCGAGTAGCTGGGGCTACAAGTGCCCGCCACAACACCCGGCTATTTTTTGTTGCACTTTGGCCAGGGCTGTATTCGAATCTGCCACCTTCCGTTTATGGGGCCAGCGCCCTACTCACTGAGCCACAGGCACTGCCCTTTTTTTTTTTTTTTTTTGAGACAGAGTCTCACTATATCGCCCTCGGTAGAGTGCTGTGGCATCACAGCTCACAGCAATCTCCAACTCCTGAGCTTAAGCAATTCTCTTGCCTCAGCCTCCCAAGTAGCCGGGACTACAGGCACCTGCCACAATGCCTGGCTATTTTTTTGTTCCAGTTGTCATTGTTTAGCAGGCCTGGGCCAGGTTTGAACCCACCACCCTCAGTGCATATGGCCAATGCTACAGGCACCAAGCCTAGTAAGTGATCTTTGATGTTATACTATTATAACTGTTTTGGGGCACCATGAACCACAACCAAATAAGACAGCATACTTGATCTATGGTGTGTGTGTTCTGACTCCTACACCAACTGGCCATCCCCCAGTCTCTCCCTCTCTTCTCTGGCCTTTCTATTCCTTGACACACAACTATATTGAAATTAGGCCAATTAATAACCCTACAATGAGGTGGTGCCTGTGGCTCAGTGAGTAGGGCACTGGCCCCACATACCCCTATACCGAGGGTGGCAGGTTCGAACCCAGCCCTGGCCAAATTGCAACAAAAAAATAGCTGGGCATTGTGGTGGGCACCTGTAGTCCCAGCTACTTGGGTGGTGGAGGCAAGAGAATTGCCTAAGCCCAAGAGCTGGAGGTTACTGTGCGCTGTGACGCCACAGGACCCTACCTAGGGTGACAGAGTGAAACTCTGTCTCTAAAAAAACAAATGGCCTCTAAATGTTCAAGTGAAAGGTAGAGTTGCACATCTCTCACTTTATATCAAAAACTTAAAATGATAAAACTTAGTGGAAGGAATGTTGAAAGCCGAGATAGGCTGAAAGCTAGGTCTCCTGCAGCCAGTTTGCCAAGTTGTGAATGCAAAAGAAAGTGCTTGAAAGAAATTTTAAAAAGTGCTACTTTAGTTAACACATGAATGAAAAGAAAGCAAGTGATATGAAGAAAGTTTTAGTGGTCTAGATAGAAGGATCAAACCAGCCACAACATTCCCTTAAGCCAAAGCCTAATCCGAAGCAAAGTGCTAACTCTGTTCAGCTCTATGAAGGCTGAGAGAGGTGAGGAAGCTGCAGAAGAAAAATTGGAAGCTGGCAGAGATTGGTTATGAGGTTTAAGGAAAGAAGCCGTAAAAGTACAAGGTGAAGGCCAGGAGCAATGGCTCACACCTGTAATCCTAGCACTCTGCGAGGCCACAGCAGGAGAATCATTTGAGATCAGGAGGTCAAGATCAACCTGAGCCAGAGTAAGACCCATCTCTACTAAAAATATAATAAATTAGCTAGTTGTGATAATGTGCTCCTATAGTCCCAGCTACTCAGGAGGCTGAGGCAAGAGGATCGCTGGGAGTTTGAGATTGCTGTGAGCTATGATGACACTACTACACTCTACTCAGGGCCAGAGAGAGAGTCTCAATACAAACTGGGAGTGGTGGCTCGTGCCTGTAATCCCAGCACTCTGGGAGGCTGAGGCAGGTGGATCCCTTGAGCTCAGGAGTTCAAGACGCACCTGAGCAAGAATGAGACCCTATCTCTACCAAAAAAAACTAGCTGAGCATCATGGCAGGTACCTATAGTCCCAACTACTTGGGAGGCTGAGGCAGGAGGATTGCTTGACCCAAAAGTTTGAGATTGCTATGAGCTGTGACGCATGGCACTCCACCCAGGGTGACAGAGTGAGACTCTATCTCAAAACAGACAGACAAGGCAAAGCAGCAAGTGCTGGATGTAGAAGCTGCAGTAAGTTATCCAGGAGATTTAGCAAAGATCAGTAGATCAGTGATGAATGTGGCTACACTAAACAATGTATTTTCAGTGTAGAAAAAACAGCTTTATGTTGGAAGATTCTATCTAGGACTTTCATAACTAGAGAGGAGAAGTCAATGCTTGGCTTCAAAGACAGGCTGACTCTCTTGTTAGGGGTATGCAGCTGGTGACTTTAAGTTGAAGCTAGTGCTCATTTACCATTTCAAAAATCCTAGATCCCTAAAGAATTATGCTAATTCTATTCTGTCTGTGCTCTACAAATGGAAAAACAAAGCCTGGATGACAGCAAATCTGTTTGCAGCTAATTTAAGTTATATTTTAAGTTCACTCTTAAGATCTACTGATCAGAAAAAAAAAAAAACCTTTCAAAATATTACTTCTCATTAACAGTGCACCTACATGGTCACCAAAGAACTCTGCAAAACATCTGTTTTGCAGCCCATGGATCAAGGAGTAAATTTTCTTTCAAGCCTTATAGTTATTATTATTTTTTTTTTGGTAGAGATAGAGTCTCACTTTATCACCCTCAGTAGAGTGCCATGGTGTCACACAGCTCACAGCAACCTCCAACTCCTGGGCCCAGGCGATTCTCTTGCCTCAGCCTCCAGAGCAGCCGGGACTACAGATGCCTGCCACAATGCCTGGCTATTTTTTTTTTGCAATTTTGCTGGGGCCGGGTTCAAACCCACCACCCTCAGTATATGGGGCCAGTGCCCTACCCACTGAGTCACAAGTACTGCCCGTTTTGTTTTGTTATTTTTAGACAAAGCCTCAAGCTGTCACCCTGGGTAGTGCCGTGGCATCACAGCTCACAGCAACCTCCAACTCCTGGGCTCAAGCGATTCTCCTGCCTCAGCCTTCCAAGTAGCTGGGACTACAGGCACCCACCACAACGCCTGGCTATGTTTTGGTTGTATTTGTCATTGTTGTTTGGCAAACCCGGGCTGGATTCGAACCTGCCAGCTCTGGTGTATGTTGCTGGCGCCCTAGCTGCTTGAGCTGCAGGAGCCACGCCTCAAGCCTTATTACTTAAGAAATACATTTTGTAAGGCTGTAGCTGCCATAGATAGTGATTCCTCTGATGGATCTGGGCAAAGTCAGTTGAAAACCTCCTGGAAAGAATTTATCATTCTAGATGCCATTAAGAACATCATCATTTGTAGGAAGAGATCAAAATATCAACATTAATGGGAATTTGGGAGAAGTTGATTCTAATCCACATGTGTGACTTTGAGGGGTTCAAGATTTCTGTGGAGGAAGGTACTGCAAATGAGGGGAAACAGCAAGAGAACTAGAATTAGAATTGGATCCTGGAAATGAGAATGAATTGCTGCAATGTTATGATAAAACTTGAAAGAAGGAGGAGTTACTTCATGTGAATGAGCAAAGAAAGTGGTTTCTTGATATGGAATCTGCTCCTGGTGAAGATGCTGTGAGCATTGTTGAAATGACAACAAAGGACTAAGAATATTACATAAACTTAGCTGATAAAGCAGTGGCAGTTTGAGAGGATTAGCTCCAATTTTGGAAGAAGTTCTCCTCCAGGTAAAATGCTATCAAACAGCATCCCTTGCTTCAGAGGAGTTTTTCGTGAAAGGAAGAGTTAATCGCTATGGCAAACTTCATTTTTGTCTCTCTTTTTAAGAAATTGCCACAGCCACCCCAACATTCAGCAACCCCCTACCTTAATCATTCAGCACCCATCAACACTGACATAAGACCCTCTGTCAACAAAAAGATTACACCTTTAACGTTCAGATGATCATTAGCATTTTTCAGCAACAAAGTATTTTTATTTTTATTTTTTTGTGTGTTTCAAGTATTTATTGATTGCCCTCCTATTCCATTTATAAACTGATTAGCAGATTCCTTGCTTCTTCTTTCCTGACACATATAAAATACCTATGTGCATTCATTTTGGAAAAACAGGCAATCAAGAAAAAATAAAGAGTACCAATAACTATACTACATAGAAATAACACATTCTGATTTTAATCTATATATATTGCACATGTATTATATTTTATATAGTGTAAATATGCATGCTTTTAAATGAGATAATATATAGATTTATTTTTTAATTGCTTTATTAACTTTGTGATAATATGTGATAAACATGTTTTCATGCAAGTTGATGAAACTCCCCTGTTGACAAAAGAACTTACAGACTGGGTCAAAATGATATCTCTAATCAGAAAATGACAGAAGAACATCAAAAGGTTCACATTAAAGGTATATCAGGAAAATGCAAGTTTTCAAAGCAGAGAGGGCTTACAATTATTAATCTCAAGATGCAAGGCATAAGGCAAAACTCATCATGATGATCATGGTGAGGGGAGTCTCCTATAAGAATGCGCAGACTGTATCTCAACTGAAGCTCCCTAATTTTTCTCCTTAGCTCTCTCATCTCTTCCATGAACTGTTCCATATCATCTGCATCTCCATCTATCAAATCAATGTCATCAGCAAGCCTATTAGGCACATCCTCTCCAAAGTCCTGTGCTGGTGGAACCCAATCCCTTCTAACATTTCCTCTACGCTCCTGCCCTTCACCTTCTAAAGGATCAGCTTCTTCATTCTTCACTGGGGCTTGCTCCTCAACTTTGTTTTCCTGAGGGACTTTTTCCATGTTGAGTTTTATTTTTCTGTTTGTTCTTCCTGCATGGATCAGAGCAGTCTTTCTCTCTTAGCCTTGAAATCTGCTGCACCAACGCACTTAAAAACCAGACTTGTAATACAAACTTGTAGCTGCTCTAGTCTTTGCCCTCTGCCATCCCCACCCTAGTCAGCAATAAAGTATTTTTAAATTAAGATATGTACATTGTTTTTTTGGACATGGTGCAACTGTATACTTTATAAACCACAGTGTAAACATAACTTTTTTTTTTTGAGACATTATTTCACTTTTCACCTTCAATAGAGTGCCATGGCATCATAGCTCATAGCAACCTCAGACTCTTGGGCTCAAGCAATCCTCTTGCCTCAGCCTCCCGAGTAGCTGGGACTACAAGTGCCTGCCACAACGCCTGGCTATTTTTAGAGGTGGGGTCTTACTTTTGCTCAGGCTGGTCTCGAACCTGTGAGCTCAAGCAATCCACCCACTTTAGCCTCCCAGAGTGTTAGGATTACAGGCGTTAGCCACCACACCCAGCCAAATATAACTTTTATATGCACTGAGAAACCAAAAAACTTTGTGAGATTAGTTTTATTGTGATACTCGCTTTATCACAGTAGTGTGGAGCCGAACCCACAATATATCCAAGGTACTTCTGTGTGTGAAAGTGCCAGGGACACAGAGCCAAGGAGGGCCCATACCACGTGAGAGAGTAGTTGCAGGCTTCTTGGTAGCGCTTATATGAACAACTACCAAAGGAGAGACCACTCTATTAGTGAAGATTCTAACCCCATGTGCCTCTGGGTACCATTGGCCTCCTGGGTCACACTGGTATGGGTTTATTTTTCCTGAGAAGATTATTTTTTTTTAATCTCAGATCAAGGGGAAATCTCACAGGTTCCCAGCAGTAAGACTCTCCTGAGCTCGAGTGAACCAGGAGTATGGCACAGTCCATGCTAGAGTAACAAAAAGGGAAAAAAGAAAGGTCGTCAAAAGATGTGGGTTCCTGATGTGGATCAGCTGCCACATGGCCTGAGACAGTTTGCAATGGTTGTGTTTTTTGTGGTGGCAGAGGTGTTGCCATCAGCACACAGTGGCCCTTAGTCAAATAGAGGCCATGGCTCCTACTGCCCCCCACGTAGGGCTGTCATGAGCATCACACGTCCCAGCTTACTGGCACTTTCTATGTGTGGGTGCTGGGAGGCCTCACAGAGCTTTCAGAGAGCCAGCTGAGTGGTAGGCAGCTCCGTAAGGATGGCTGTGAATAGCTGAGGTGATGAGAAAGGCAGGAGTTACACCTGGCTTGGGGCTGGCAAAGGCCACCCAGAGAAAGGGACTTGTCAGCTGAGACCTAAAGGGTCACCAGGACCCTTAGAGGTGAGTAGAGCCTGTGGCCTAATTGAGGGCAGTCAGAATTCGGCAGGTGCTCAGGGAAAAGTCAGATGTGTCACAAATGGGCACTTCATCTCTTCTTGGTTATTCTTGGAAGAAATTCTGTCCTGGTGCCGCCTATGGTGCTTTGGGGACCTACAGACAGGGGACCCTCAGCAGCTGCCCGGGTGAGAGTGAGCTGCTGTGAAACTCTATGCCTGAACGTGGAGTGGGCTTGGAAACAGGGTTTCCCTAAGCACTGAGGCCCAGCCCTGGCTTCCTCTGACCGACCCCAGGGTGGTTTCCCTCAAAGATGTGGGGAAAGGGCCAGAGTAGAGGAGAGAAGAGAGAGAGGCAGGTGTGGAGCAGGCAGGGCTGGGTTGGAGAGGAGGTGAGAGGAGAACCAGCAGGAGCAGCGTGTGCACGCAGGGACACGGGCAGGGACAGCCTGTGTGCAGCCAGGTATACACTCCTTTCCCCTGGCCAATTCCAACTGAGGGTAGGGGACCTCTCCTTGGTCACCTGTCCTCCCTACCTGTATCTCATGTGCTCTCTCTCTCCCCCTTCCACCTCCCTCTTTGCAGCACCCCCTGTCAAAGGGAAAAGGAAACAATCAGAGGAGGGTGACCCCCTGGACCCACCTGCATCTCCTAAACCTGATGGTGAGCACAGCAGGAGCCAGAGCCCCATCCAACTGGAGGTGAGTTTGGTGACTCCCTTGGGGCACTTCCCTGCCACCTTCACTTGTGCTCAGACTCCAGGTAAACCTGGAGACTCACCAGGCCCTCAGAAGGGAGATATGTCCCTCTACCCCACCTTGGCAGGCAGTGGGGGAACTCACCCACCACCTGTGGCAGAGGATTTCAGTCTTAGTTTTTGTAGCAGGACCTGTTTTTCAGATGAAGATGACCTGACACCCCGATCCATAAAACAGACAAAAGCGCCAATCTGTAATGTAAAACTGCATTACATCCATCCTTCCACATTTATAACACAGACATAGGAAGTCACTTGGTGAGCTCAACAAGGCTATTTTGATGAGCACAGAATCTGAAGGGGGGTTTGTAGATGGCATTTTAGTAGCACAGTCAGCCTCAGCTTCCACTCATTTTGGCCATTTGCTTGTAGAAAAGTGAGTAATAGTCTTAACAACCTGCCTGGAACTCAGAGAAGAGGACTAGAAGGGCAGATTCACATGAGCAGTGGTGTGTGAGGGGTCTGCCCCAAACCAGCCCTCTGTGTCTCCAGTGTGTTACAACTTCATAGATATCACATAAGTTTGTGTGTCATTTATTATCAAAGGTCTTTAATACATTAAAAACATTGAAATATTGTAGAAAATACAACATAAAAAAAAAAAAAAAAAAAAAAAAGAAGTAAAATCGGAACACATTCTGGCTGTTGTAGGCCCACGTAGCTATGTGCTTCTGTGAGCTGTGTGCTCTCTGATCACGAGCCTACCTTGGGTCAGGATGTGGGCCCTGGACCCTCAGCCCCAACCCAGCCATAAACCAATGCCCTGACCCCGCTGTCAAATGAAGCTTCAGCAGGAATTGCCCCTCTGGAACTGGCAAACGAAAGTCCCAGGTACTTGACAGCACCGTGCCAGTAGACACCCAGAGCTTCTACTCCGTAGGTTCAGTATCGCAAGCCAGTGGGTCAGAGAGGGAGGCCACCACGGCAGAGGCATGGTGGACTCAGGCTTGGAGTGGCCCACAGTGCTAGATACCTTTGTTCCTTCATCTTTCATCACAGGGGCCCTGGGGACACAGAACCTTCCTTGTGGTAGCTCATAGTGGGGCAGAGGAGCTAAGTAAGATACAAATGTAACAAAACTAAGAGCAAGATGAACAAGTGATCTTGGCCTGGAGAAGGCTGGGGATTGTACCTTTGGCCGCCTCTGGAGCTGCCAGGTCTCTGAGGAGGTCCTGGACTTCAGGCCCTATCCTGGGGCTAGGGGGCACCAAGAGCTGTTACTCGTGTCTGTCAGACCCGTAACAGTCACTCCAGCCCAGAGCAGTGGGCTGGGTGTTCTTGGAGAGCCTGAGGTTGGAGCAGGTACCCTTTTCCTCCCCACAGGCAGTGGTTTCTGCATGTCCCCAGCCACCCACTAACTGGGCCCCATCCCAATGCCTCCTGTTCTTTCCCCAGGACTCCCCTGAGGCAGGCGGGGAGCGGGAGGAGGAGCAGGCCTTCCTGGTCAGCCTCTACAAGTTCATGAAGGAGCGACACACACCCATCGAGAGGGTGCCCCATCTTGGCTTCAAGCAGAGTGCGTTCCTGGGGTACAGGCAGGGAGGGGGGCATAGCAGGGGACCACACAAAGGCAGGGTACCAGGCAGGTACCTCCACTCTGGATGACCCTGGAGGCTGCCAGCCTGCAAGGGTTACAAACAGGATTCCTCCTTCCATGCTTGGGGCTGAGTGGAGCTGGATTTCCATCTCCATTGGCCACTGGGCCACCTGTGCACTAGGCCGAGCCTGCCCATCCATGGCAATGGCCCTGCTTGAGTGTGTGCTGTCTGCTTGGCCACCAGAGGGACAGACTGACAGACCTGCTCCTCTTTCTTCCAGTTAACCTGTGGAAAATCTACAAGGCAGTAGAGAAGCTGGGAGCCTATGAGCTGGTAAGGAAGGTACCTCCCTGTAGGGTCAGTGGCAAGGGGCCACCCAGCTCAGCACTCCTTGTCAGACAGAAAGGAGAGCTCAATCCCTAATCCTGCCCCTGCCTGCTGGGGGAAGGAGAGGTCTGCCTTGCAGGTACTCTGCTGTTCAAGGCAGGTTTTCCTCCTCGCTTCTCCATCTATTCTTCCCACCCCGTGCTGAGAAAGCTGATTGGGCTAGCCTTCTACTGGCCTCCTGGCAGTCCCCTTGGACTTCTTGACCTGCCAACTGCTGGAGAGGCAGCTGCAGAACCGCAATCCTGGCCTGATCCCCAGAAGGGGACCCAGAACTGAGAAAACCCCGCAGCCAGCGGGCACCCACCCACTGAGCGCTCACCTTGTGCCCTTGCAGGTCACAGGTCGCCGCCTCTGGAAGAACGTATATGATGAGCTAGGGGGCAGCCCCGGCAGCACCAGCGCAGCCACCTGCACACGCCGCCACTATGAGAGGTACGGTGGGGTGGCCACCACAGGACCCCGGGTATAGGATACCCAGGCCCTCCTCTGAGGGACTTTGGCTGAGTGTGTGAGTACAGAGGAAGAGGCAGGACCAGCAGGGCAGGCTGTGCTCTATCCCATCATGGCCAGGGTTGTCTGAGGTCAGGAAGGGAGGGGGACCCAGGGAGCATGGACGGGGCGATGGCATGGCCTCCTGGCAACCTGCCTGGCTCTTTCCCAGGCTGGTTCTCCCATATGTGCGGCACCTGAAGGGGGAGGATGACAAGCCCCTGCCTCCCTCCAAGCCCAGGAAACAATACAAGATGGCCAAGGAGCAGCGAGGGGATGACTTCGCCACCGCCACTGAAAGGCCAAAGAAGGCCAGGGAGGAACAGCAGGTGGACCAGGTGAGCACCGAGCCCTCTCGTGTGCACCTCTTGCAGCTCCCTCCCCTGCCCTCACTGAGGCTGCTCAGAACACCCAGAATCTGCTCCCTGGGCAGGACCTAGAGGGGCTCCAGGTTCTCTGTAAATGGCTGTGAGAGCAGGGTCTGAGCTCTAACCCATAACCCATCTCCTAGGCCCCATATCCTGACCCCAGACAGTGTCCACACAGAGGACAAGGCACCTTTTGAAAATTTTGCACGAGGGTGCTACAAAGGCTAGCAGAGGTCCCTGGGTACTCCCAAGACCCTGGTGTCACCAGGTGCCCAGGTCAGGGTGCATGGCTCATGCCCTGTCCTGAGGCATGGCTTTTTCTCATTATAGATGATGCCAGGAAAGACCAAAACAGATGTCACAGAACCACCACCACTTTCCAGCCGGGAGCCTCCCAGGGACAGCACAGAACAGCTAGGCCCACCCTCTGGGCCCTCTCTTCCCTTTGTGGGTGCCAGTGGCTGCCCTGAGGCATACAAGCGGCTCCTGTCCAGCTTCTGCAAAGGGACACATGGCATCATGTCACCATTGGCCAAAAAGAAGCTCCTGGCCCAAGTGAGCAAGGCAGAGGCCTTGCAGTGCCAGGAGAAGGGCTGTCGCCATGGGGCGGGCAGCCCCAACAAGGAGCCCCAGGCATCCGCAACCATTCACCCCCCCAAGAGTCCCCGGAGCCCAGGAGGGTTGGCTGAGAATTCCAGGCACCAGCTGACCCCTCAGGAGGGATTGCAGCCCCCCAGCAGCAGCCTCAGGGAGGAGGCTCAGATGGGCCCCTGCCCAGCAGCCCCCATCTTCACAGGCTGTTTCCATACTTGTCCAACCGAGGTGCTGAAGCCTGTCAGCCAGCACCCCCAGGACTTCTTCTCCAGGCTTAAAGATGGGGTGCTCTTGGGGCCTCCCAGCAAAAAGGAGGGGCTGTCAGTCAAAGAGCCCAAGCTGGTGTGGGGTGGCGATGCCAACCGTCCCTCTGCATTCCACAGAGGCGGCTCCAGGAAGGGCAGCCTCTACCCCAACCCCAAAGCCTGCTGGGTATCCCCCATGGCCAAAGTTCCAGCCGAGAGCTCTGTGCCCCCACCCACCTTCCCCAGCAGCCCAGGCCTCAGCAATAAGCGCAGCCTGGAGGAAGACAGCTTTGCCCATGGTGGCAAAAAACTGCGTGCAGTGTCTCCCTTTCTTAAGGAAGTGGACGCCAAAGAGTGTGGGACCAAACCCGCAGGGCCTGGCCTGGCCGTCTCCTGCCTGCTGGGCCCTGCTCTGGGGCCTGCCCCTCCAGAAGCCTACAGGGGCACCATGCTGCGCTGCCCACTGAACTTCGCCAGCACCCCGGACCCCTTAAAAGGCCAGACCACGCTCCCCTTCAGCCCCCTGGTCATCCCGGCCTTCCCAGCCCACTTTCTGGCCACTACAGGCCCGTCATCTATGGCCACTGGCCTGATGCACTTTCCCCCTGCATCCTTCAACAGTGCCCTCCGCCACAGACTTTGCCCAGCTTCATCTGCCTGGCATGCACCACCAGTCACAACCTATGCAGCACCCCACTTCTTCCATCTCAACACCAAGCTGTAGGTCACAGCAGACAGCATTGTGATGGGCTGCCCTGCAGAGGGTCTGCCATGGTCTAGGATGAGCAGGGACTCGGGTCAGGGCTAGATCACATGAACCAAGAGCCCTGGGTCGTGCTGCTAGCCAGGCAGCCTGATGTAAGGAGGAAGACAATTGGAAAACTGGGTTGTCTCAAGGAGCTGCTTAGGAAAGAAGGTGTAGGATTGGCAGCTGGGAGCTGGCTGACAGCTCAGGCATTCAAGTTACCCATGGAAAGTCCAATAAAAAGACACCAATGTGAATCTACCCACTTCCAACTTGTGCATGGTGTGGACCTTTGAAAGGGCAGCTAAGACAGGACAAGCTTGTGGGTGGGGCTGCCAGTGGGGGAGTCAGTGAGATAGACCTGAAGGCTCCAGCCCCTGAAGAGTGGGCCCAAAGCAAGCCTTAGCCTTCTGCTCACTTTTCAGCAGGCTCTGCTCCTGTCCTGTTCCTTCAACCTGCTTTCCTAGTTAAGCTCTAGGCAGCTGCCTATTGCCTTCTTTGTTAAGCAGATGGGAGTCTGAGGCTCAGAGAGGGTAGATGACTTTCCTAGGTTTCCCCAGCAGGCTAGGAGCAGGGTAGGCCATAGACACAGTGTGACTCCAGTGTCCTCAGCTGAGCTACAGGACCCTGGGGCATTAGGACGAGCCCTGTGGCTGTTACTAGAGCTCAGGGAGTTGAGAGTGTGACCAGGAAGCCCAAGTTGGTGGACTTGTGGGGCTGCATGATCCTCTTGCCCACCTGCCCCATAAGGACCAGCCAGGAAGGCCCACTGGATGGGAAGAGCTGGGGGTAAAGGGAATGAAAGGGCCGGTCTGGGCCTCAGCATCTGCATTACAAAACAGGTCGGGAAGTGTCCAGGAGGCCCACACACAAGCCCTACAGTCTGATGCCCTCCTTCCTGCAGGCTCAGGTGGGGAGCAGGGGCTTGTCAGAGGTGTCCCTCCACAGGCAGCCTGTTCTCAGAGCAGCTTCACACCTGTCTTTGGAAAAGTGGGGCCACCTTTGGCCAAATGCCAGGGCTACAGGTGTCCCTTGTGCTATTGGAACTCACCCTGCCCTCAGAAGCTATGCTGCAGGGATGCTTGTGACCTCAGGCCATAGGAGGGACAATCTAGTGTGATCTCCTTAGTTCATAAGTGGGGAGATCAAGGCCAGGGGTGAGAGGGGTCTTGCTAGCCCAGGGCCACCATCCAGGATATAGCCTAGGTCAGGGAACATGCAACATGCCTGGCACCAGGGAGTAAGATGTGAGGGCAAAAGGCCACCTTATCCAACCTCCCCCAGGAACTGCCTGTGGAGGGGTGCTCAGGCACAGGTGCTCTCCAAGGGAGGCCACTGATGGGGTGGGCAGGGAGTAGTGGTCCCCGCTGATGTGAGCACTCTCAGCTCTGCAGGGGCATCTCCAATTTCCTGCTTCCTTTCTGAGAGATTTCAAGATGCCAGCCTGACAATCTGTGTGACTAGCCCTGAACTCCCCCCCACACACACACATCTGCGTAGAGCTCACCTCTCCAAACCTCCAGAGCCCCTGTGGTTGATGAAGAATAGGGAAGGGACTGAGTTCTGCCCACCCTGCTGGCAAACACCCTGAGCACTGGGCTATGGGTCATTTGACCAGATCTCCTGGACAGAGGGGAGGTGAGACTACCTGTTGTGAGCAGGATTTTACCTGAGACAGGGCAGAGTTGCTGAGTCCCCTTCAGCTGCAAAGCAACATTGGTCTTGCCCTGGAACAGAGGTGGATAGGCGCCTGGCTCTAGGACTTGGGCTCAGAAGGCTCAGCGCTGTGGTTGTGGCGCCCTCTGGAGGCCAGTCTGGAGAATGCACCTTCCCTGTAGCATGTCTGTCTTGGGCAAGGGCACCACAGACGATGCTGCCTGTAGGTCATGCTTTCTGGAAAACCTCTGGGGCTCTGGGCCTCGAAGCCCTGGTGTGCTAGCTTTACACAGTTCTCATTCACTTCTCATGATTCCCAGGAGAAGACACAGTGTGATGGAGCCCAGCCAGTGCTGCTGTTAAGCAAAGAGTGAGGATGGGGACCAAGGTTTTGGAGGTCTGCGGTGAAGGGAGAAGGGGAACAAATGAGCTCACTGAGTGGAGCAAGCCCAAGGGAAGTGACTTGGAAGGCAAGAGGCTGAACTTGAGGTCAGTGGCTCAGGAGTCAGTGATACCAGGCAGCCAGCTGGGTGCAGACTCAGCTGGATGCCCCTGAGTGGGAGTTCAGCCAGGGGCTGGTGCAGCAGAGAGGCACAGCAATCTGATGTGGGTGCAGGAAGCCACAGAGGGCCGTGGAACCTAAGCCAGGGATGGGCTTTGGGACCAAGGGACTGCTGGGGAGATCAGAGGGCTGGCTGAAGTCATCACAGGTGTTGGGCATGTTCATAGGACTGAGTAGAGGAGAGGAGGCCAGGAGGTGAAAAGCCCAAGGATCACCACACATGAGGACAGCAGTGGTATTGGGGAAGCAAGCAGACCAAGGCCAGAGTGATGGGGAGTGGAAAAGAAAGGTGCAGGGTGGAGGGACGTGGGGAGCACAGCAAGGACATGATAAAGGGTGGCAACAGGCTATGGCAGCAAGAAGAGCCTCGCCTTCCTTCAGAGTAGTGAAGAAATGACTACACTGGAGGGGACTGCATGGGTGTGGTCTGGGGAAGTGCCAGAGGGGCAGCCAGCAGCCCCAGCAGGTAAGTAAGAGATGTCCATGGCTTAGCAAAGACACAGACTCAAGACCAGAGGCTGCTAACAGTGGCCTGAGATGTTTGAATGTTTTTTAAATATAGTTGCTGGTATTTAAAAATCAGACTTCATATAGAAAAACTGAATATAAGTTTGCTGTATAGAAAACAGAATTTCTTCTGGCAGTGCCCATAGCTCAGTGGCTAGAGCGCTGGCCACATACACCAAGGCTGGCAGGTTGGTACCTGGCCTGGGCCAGCTAAAACAACAATAACAACTGCAACAACAATAAAAAAGAGCTGGGCATTGTGGCAAGTGCTTATAATCCCAGCTACTTGGGAGGCTGAGGCAAGAGAATTGCTTAAGCCCAAGAGTTTGAGGTTGCTGTGAGCTGTGACGCCACAGCACTCTACCCAAGGTGACAGCTTGAGACTCTATCTCAAAAAAAAAACCACCAGAATTTCTGACCACATGGGACCACTTTCTGGGCCTGAGCAATGGCTACTGCCCCTTGGACAGGGAGACCAGCTCTCCTCCCCAAGCCAGAGGGACCCTGCCCTCCACCGCCTGCCACTGCTTGGACTCTTCCAAGGCTCCTTCCCATCTTGGGGTTTTTTGGTGTGTCTGAGATTCCCACCACCTGTGGGCCTTGGCGCCCTGCCCTTGAGGGGACAGTGGGCAGAAAGGAAAGATCAAGAAGCTGGAAGCCAGAACACAAGCTCTTGAGGCCTGACTCCCCCACATGGTTTGTGTACTAGAGACTGTTCTTGGGCCTTTTACTTGAGAGCAACAGAAACTGTTGAGTCCTCCCTGACTCTGGCAGGAGAGAGCCTGAGTGACTCACAGAACTGCAGGGAGAGCTAATGCCCAGACTACGGCTCTGGGGGGGGGACCACAGACCTCCACCCCCTCTCTGGGGCACTATTGACGAGCTGGCCTATGGGCATCTCTTCCCAACTCTGCATTCAATGGTGCCTGCTAGGAGCTTGAAGTAGGCCAAGCAGGGATATCTACACTTCTTCAGAAGTCAGCAAGTGGGCTGGGTGTGGTGGCTGACATCAATAATCCTAGCACTCTGGGAGGCCAGGGTGGGTGGATTGCTTGAGCTCACAGGTTTGAGACCAGCCTGAGCAAGAGTGAGACTCTGTCTCTACTAAAAATTCAAAAAACTGAGGCAAGAGAATTGCTTGAGCCCAGAGTTGAAGGTTGCTGTGAGCTATTATGATGCCATGGCACTCTACCCAGGGCAACAGCTTGAGATTGAGACTGTCTCAAAAAAAAACAAACAAACAAAAAAAAAACACAACTCAGCAAGTGCTAGAAATCAGGGGTCCCTCTACCTCCAGCCAGTGGCTAATCACCTGGCCACATGTATCACCAACTGCTTTCTGTCCCATAAGTCCAGCTCAAGGATACACTTTCAGGAGAGAATCTGATCTAAGGCCTGTGCTTACCTATACGTATATTCCCAAGGCCTGTTACCCAGAGAAAGGGTGTCTGCCAGGTGACCAAAACAGCAGCCACTACACTGGATGATGCCAGGTGCATATACTTCTCTGGGCTTCCATTTCCTCATCTGATATGAAGGTGAGTCACTTCTACCTCAAAAGTCATAGGCATTCAGTGAAAGTGCTCTGTAGACTGAAGTTCTGATGAATTCAAGTTACTGCCTCCTTCCCACTCACAGTTCTGCTCAGCCAGCCTGACCACCTGCCCTATAATCCCTGGCCTCCTGTCTGGCTTTTGACTCAGAGTCATCCTAACTTCTGGATCCTGTATATGTCTAGGTCAACAATGGCAAGTCAGTTCCCACCAGGTATCAATTCTGACCAACTGATCGTGGTTGTCTGCAGATTTGGATAGATTCAGTGTGAAAGTGATGCAATTGATTAGTAATAATCTGCTAAGGCCAGAAGAGGGAAGTGAAGGCTTGACTGTCACAGTTACCAGCTCTGTCTGTATGCACAATGATCTGCCTGATGATGGTCTGTCTACTGTGGGGCTGATCTCATGGCCACATATCAGCCACAACTCCTGTATAGAGATGTCTTGCTGCCCTCCTGAATGAGCAAGGAGGGCAGCCGTGGAGGAGGAGGGCTTGGGCTGGAGAGTCAAATCTTAGACGCTTGGGTTGTACATCACTTGCCCTAGGGCTACAGAGTTTGGTTCCTGAGAAGAAATCCAGGTAGGCTGCCCCCAAAAGGGAAAAGGACTCTCCACAGTGGCTGGTTAAAGAAGGATAATCTAAGGTCCACATCAACATAGTGAAGTGGAACAATTCAGTGTCATTTGTTGGGTAACAGCAGTGTCAGTGTTTTTGACATGTGGCCTAGAGCTTTTTTGTTTGTTTGTGAGACAGAGTCTCACTCTGTCACCGTCAGTAGAGTGCTGTGGCATCACAGCTCACAGCAACCTCAAACTCTTGGGCTTAAGCAACTCTCTTGCCTCAGCCTCCCGTGTAGCTGGGACTACAGGTGCCTGCCACAATGCCCAGCTATTTTTTAAGACAGGGTCTCGCTCTGGCTCAGGCTGGTCTCGAACCCACAAACTCAGGCAATCCACCCACCTCGGCCTTCCAAGTGGTGACATGGGGTCTCCCTTTTGCTCAGCCACCACACACCCATAATTCTTTTTTTTTTTTTTTTTTTTTTTTATTGTGGAGAAGGGGCAGGGAAAGAAGGCGGGGGAAGAGGTGAGTGACAGGGTCGGGCCAGTGGCATGGTACCACATTGGCTGTATCTAGGTAGAGGCAGTTTCAGGCCGGGCC
>CAUYPK010133984.1:0-48492 GCA_963574355.1 Loris lydekkerianus | reverse complement strand
GGGTGTTGTGGCAAGACTGGTGCCTGTGACGTGTAATATGGGGTTGGTGTGTGCTGTGATGCCACCGCATTGTACCAAAGGCGACAAAGGGAAAATCTGCAAAAAAAAAAAAAAAAAAAAAAAAAGCCATATGACTCCTGTTATTTTACCATTACTAACAAATTACTTGAGAAGTGCCTTGCAGCCCATCTCCACACCTGCTAGGCTAGAGCCCTCACCACTGAGATCAGAGTTTTGCCTCCTGTGGGCCAAAAGGGACAGAGGTGCTAGGGAAGGCCAGCCTGAGTTGTGCTTAAAATGCTGCTGCTGTCCCCTGGGAAAGTGACACAGGAATGCAGAAATGAGAGAGCAAGGCATTGTGTGCCTTTATGCTCTTAAAGTTGTATGTGGAGTGATTGGGAAGGATTCTGAGAACAGAACTGGAAATTATGAATGTAGGAGCCACAGGACAGGGCCTTAGAAGGCAAGGCCCTCAGGAGCCAAGCAACGTCAGTGAGAGAAGCCTGCTGGTGAGGACTAGGGCAGATGCAGGAGTCCTTAACAGTCAGGACATTCACCCACCCCCTTTAAATGTCTACTTAAGGAGGACCAAGACATTTGGATTTTAACAAGGAATGTGATATTCCCACAGTGTCAAGAATAAAAAAAAAAAAAATTAGACATTAGGAACCAACTGAAATGTATCTGCAGGCTTGTTTTAGCCCCAGTGCTAATATTAAAAATCTGACTCACGTAAGAAGGGATTGTTCTGTCTAGACAGGTTGGGAAGAATTAGTACCTGGAAGTAGACTTAACAGCCAGGAGCAGGAGCCACCACTGTTTCCCCAGTCAAGAACTAAGGGATATAGATTGAAAAGTGACTTCAGGGTTGGATGAAGATTCCAACAGGAAGGCTGCTTGGGGAGACTCTGTGGGATCCTAAATCTTCAAAGGATCCTTCTATGAGGTGGACCTGGTCTCTGAGACATCTTAATTTGCCTGGCTGCTGTGGAAAGCTATTCATTAAACACCAACAAAAACCATTTACAGCTCTTCCCCCTGGGTTTCAGAAAAGCCAGTGTGTTCGTAACAGAAGGCTAGGGGACACGTCAAGAATAACAATCGGGTGGCGCCTGTGGCTCAGAGGAGTAGGGCAGTGGCCCCATATGCCGGAGGTGGTGGGTTCAAACCCAGCCCCGGCCAAAAACTGCAAAAAAAAAAAAAAAAAAAAAGAATAACAATCATCCTGCTGCCATAACAGTAACCATTCAGTATATTCCTTCCTACTCTAAACCAGAGAGCATACACCATTTTGGTTCTTGCCTTTTTCTCTTCCACATCTGATCGGTGGTATTTCTTGTGTGTGCCAACTTGTGCCTATTGCCTGCTGAAGAGAGCCTTTGTTGGCATTCCCTCCAAGCTGGTGGGCGTAAGTCACTGGTATGCATACACCCTCGCTTTTTCTTTCCCTTATTCATTCATCCAACTTCCCTGTATTTCTGCCTCAAAGTGCTAGGAGAGGAAGACTGGACTGTGGAGGAGTAGTGAGACCAGCAGGGTGGCCTGGGTGTGAGACAGCACGACAGGGCAGGCACACAGATTGGCAGTGGTTATCCTGGCTTCACTGTCTTTCCTGATGAGGACTCCGTGTAATGCCACCTTCCTTCTCTTACAGGGCGACGGCTGGGTATACTTCAACCCCCTCTGGAAGGCACACTGATGGCATGGAGGTGTAGAGCTTCCCCAAATAGCCCTGTTTTTGTAGGAATTAAAGTGATACAGTATTAAGGTTTTGTTGGCATTCACTGAGACCTCCTGCTAGCACCAAGAAATGGTAACAGAGAAATTATATACTGTGAAAAATGCACCTCCAAACTCTGAAGGATTGAGTTTATTCAAGAGCCATTTGAGGCATGTGTGTGTACACACGATGTATGTTCACACACACGCACTATGTACACATTTGAGTATTACGCATGTAAATACTGCACTCACCAAGGTTTAAGTGGGTAATCAGGAGCTCCTTTTTACCAATAAGGTTTAAAGTTTTCTATTTTTCACTTTGCCAGAAATGTTTTACACTCACAAAGATATTCTCATTTAGTTAACTCCTGTCAAAACAAAGGAGAATTGGCATGGCCCAGCTGACATCCACCTGGTAGGAAGTGGCTTGTTCCTGGTGGAAGTGCAGGTGATTATCATTTAAACGTTGTTCTCCCCACATCAGTGAGTTGTCTTTCTACACCCAAGAAAGATAAGCATTTCCTGCTAGACAGGGTGGGCAGGACATTATTAAAGTTTATGCAGAGCCCTCCATGATGGAGTGGTTATTCTTGCTCTGAGAGAACTCAGAACCAGACCCCAACAAGTTTTCTGCCCATTTTTCCGACAATTTCTCACACTCCAACACTAGTCATATATTTTTCACAAGCTGCTGCTTTTATAGCAGAAAACAAATCATATTGGAGACTTGACTACTTTTATGATGAAAAAGGGCTTTCGAAAATACATGCATGCACATACAAAGATGCACAACCACAGCCTCAATCTTGTATTGAGTTTGGGGAAAGAGAAAATAATTTCTTGTGGAATTTTTTTTCTTAAATGCACCTCTCTGGTTTGACCCAAACTCTACAAGAAAGCACTGTGATTAAAACACACGTAAAGCCTGGATCAGTGTTCCATGGTTTCGGTTGACTTTCAGTTCTTAGCCTTTTACAAATTAGGTCAAAGAAGCGACCAAAATAAAAAGCAAGGAGAAATTAAATATTTGATTTTTGCTAAATGCTTTATTTTTTACAGCGCCACTCCAATGACATTTATAAAATTCAATAGCATGAATGCTTCTCTGTAGTAATACTAATTTTGTGCCTTTTGTCTGCTTTCTTAAGACCAATTGTTCACACTTTGTAGATATTAGACAAATATATTTCGATTAAATACTATACCTATTTGTGTGTCTGTATTTTTTTCAGGGATTCAAACATTCTGATTAGTGCCTGTAAATGAGCTCCAATTTTTTTGGTTAGATAATTCCTAATTATTGATGTGAACAATAATCATATCAATATCAAAACAACAGTGTTTTAAAAACATTTAAAAACCTACCAGACAAGCTGGTGTAGTGGCTCATGCCTATAATTCTGGCATACTGAGGAGGCTGAGGTAGGTGGATTGCTTGAGGCCAGGAGTTTAAGACCAGCCTGAGCTGTCTCTACAAAAAAATAGAAAAATTAGCCAGGTGGTATACACGTGTAGTCCCAGCTACTTGGGATGCTGTGGCAGAAGGATCACTTGACCCCAGAAATTTGAGGTTGTAGTGAGCTATGACGACACCAATGCACTCTGCCCCGGGCCATGGAGTGAGACTGTGTCTCAAAACAGAACAGAACAAAACAAAAAAACCCAACAAGATCAACATTAGTTAATATTTGCTGACTAATTCATAAAAATACTTAAGTCCAGTGAGTGTTTTGTTTTGGGATAAGCCACTGTCAAAGGTCACAGTGTAAGCCTGTGTAGATCCAGTCTTGAAAACATCTGGTGAATGAAGTGTTTGGAACCACTTTATTTCTGAGAGGGAAAGTGGAACAGATGCTATGTGGAAAAAAAAAGAAAAGAACCTCAATGAGAGATGGAAAAGTAATCACCGTCGTGGTTTTGAATTTTCTAGTCTATGCTTTCCCAGCATAAACCATCTGGGAAATAGAAAAGTGGGGCAGGGCGTAGCTTAAAGTTGTGAAATATTACATTCTAGATTTACATAAGACATATGTAGAACTCTAAGAATAATTATGAACACACGTAATCCACTGCTTGAGAATCCTCTTCTCCGGTACCTTAGAAGTGACCATTGTGTCACTACACAATCGTATCTCCTGCCTTTACCCTTCTCAAATAACAGTCCTCATATAATTTTTTTTTTAACTACGTGTATACTATATGTGTATTTCTAAACAGCATGCTTGGTTTTACCTATTTTTGGCCTTTGTACAAATGGGATCATAGCATACCATAGCATATCATAGTTTGCTTATTTGAGCCAACATCTTCTTTCCAGTTCAACCCTCTACGTGTTCATTCTCTTGTGCTGAATTGTTTTTTTTTTGTGGTAAAATACATATAACAATTTATCATTTTAACTTTTAACTTTGTAAATGTGCAGTTGAGAGGCATTAGTATACATTGTGCTTTTCTTGGCATTACCATGCAACAATTACCACCATCCATCTTCAGAAGTATTTCATCTTCCCAAACCAAAATCGTTCTACTTTGTCCCCATGAATTTGCTCTGAATAGCTCCTATCAGTAGAATCATACAACACTTGTGCTTTTGTCTGGCTTATTACACTTATAACACATTCAAGGTTCATCCGTGTTACACCATGTGCCAAAATTTCCTTCCTTTTAAAGCCGAATAGTATCTTTTTCTCACACACTCATATTTTATCCATTTACTCACTGAGGTGTACAAATACCAGCTCAAGTTCCTGCTTTCAGTTTTTGTGGATATACCCATTAGTGGAATTTGGCATACTGTTTTTCACAGTATGGAGGACTACACCATTTGGCAACCTCACTAGCAATGTAAGGGATCCAATTCTCCACATTGTCACCAACGCTCATTTTCTGTTGTTTTAATAATCGTCATCTCAATGGCTGTAAAATACTACCTTGTGCTGGTTTTGATTTTTTACATTTCCTTAATGATTGGTGATGTTGAGCATTTTTTCATGTTTTTGGCCATTTGTATATCAAGTACTTTGCCCACTTTTACACTAGGTTCCTCTGGTTGAGTTTTAGAAGTATTTCGATCCTTTATTAGCTATATGATTTGCAAATATTTTCTTCCATGGGTTGCCTTTTCACCCTGTTGATAGTGTCCTTTTATGTATAAAAGTGATTTTGATAGTCTAATTTCTTTCTTTTGTAGCCTGTGCTTTTGATGCCCTATGCAGGAAATCAAGAATAGTGAAGTTTTTGCCCTGTGTTTTTCTTGTAAGGGTTTTATAGTTTTAGGTCTTTGATCCATTTTGAGTTTTTGTTTTTGTTTTTTTAATATATTTACTGTTAGTATGGTGGTCCAATTTTATTCTTCTACATGTGGCTATCCAGTTTTCCCAACATTCACTGAAAAGACTGTCCTTTTCCCATTGGGTGATCTTGGTACCCTTGTTGAACATCATTGGCTCTATATATAAGGGTTTATTTCTGGGCTTTCTATTCTATTGGTTTATGACTGTCTTTACTCCAGTTCTACACTTTTGATTACTGTACCTTTGTAGCAATTTGTGTAGAAACTGTTTCAAAGATTATTTTGTTAGGGTTCCTTGAGATTCCATGTGAGTTTTAAGAGAATTTTCTATTTTTGCAAAAAAACGTAATTTTGATATTATATTGACTCTGTAGATCACTTTGGGTAGTATTGTCATCTTAATATCAAGTCTTCCAATCCATTAACACAGGATGTCTTCCATTTACATATCAATATCCTTCAACAGTGTTTTATAGTTTTTCATTGTGTAAGTTTTTCACCTTTTTGGTTAACTTTATTACTAAATATTTTACTCTTTTTGGTTATATTTTAAGTGTCCCCATTTCCTTTGTGGATTGTTCACTGTTAGAATACAAAACCCAACTGCTGATGGTGATAGTTTGCATCTGTAGTCCCAGACAGTTGGGAAGCAGAGATGGGAGGAGTGATTGCTTTGCGATTGCTTTGAGGCTGCGGTGCATAATCACTGCAGTGTTAAGTAGCCACTGCATTCCAGCCTGAGGTGTAGCAAGACCTTGTTTCTAACAACAGAAAACCAAACACACACACACTCCTGATTTTGTATCATGGAGGTTTACTGAATTTGTTTATTCTAACAGTCTGTGTGTGTGATCTAGGATTCTCTAGATAGGACAATGTTAATCTGCAAGCAGATAATTTTACTTCTTCGTTTCCAATTTGGATACCTTTTATATCTTGTTCTTTCCTAGTTTTTGATCCTAGTGTAAAAATTTTGCCTTTCACCGTTATGATATTGGCTATGGATATTTTATTTGTTTAGCAGGCCTAGGCCAGGTTCAATCCCACTAACCCTGGCCATGGGTTTTTAATATATGGACTTTTGTTGAAGTAATTTCCCTCTGTCCATAGTTTGTGCCTTTATCACAAACGTGTTGCATCTTGTTAGATGCCTATTCTGCATGAATTCAGCATGTAGCTTTCCCCCTTCAGTCTGTTAATGTGTGGTGCATTATGTTAATTTTCATGTTGAACCATCCCTTGCATTCCAAGAATAAATCCCACAGTCATAGTGAATAATCCTATAAATATGTTGTTGTTTTGCAAGTATTTTGTTGCAGACTTTTCAATCAATATTTATAAGGAATGTTAGTCTGTAGTCGTCTTTACGGTGTTTCTTTCTGGCTTTGGTATCAGGGCATGCTGGCCTCCTAAGATGAATTTGATTTTCTGTTTCTCCATGATTAAATCTGGGAAGATTATTGTTTTTCTAGGAATTTGTCCATTTCATACAGGTTATCCAATTTGTTGGAATAATTTGTTTGTAGTACTTTCTGATTGTAGGTTTTTTCTTTTCCTTAATCTAGATAAATTCGGTTAATCTTTTTGAACATTTGACTCTTGGATTTCTATTCTCAGTTTCCGCTCTAATCTTTCCTATTGCTAGTCTTGGGTTAGGTTGTTGATTTGACATCTTTTAAAATGTATTTATAGGTTGGGCACAGTGGCTCACACCTGTAATCCTAGATCAGGGGTCCTCAAACTTTTTAAACAGGGGGCCAGTTCACTGTCCCTCAGACCGTTGGAGGGCTGATTAGTTTAAAAAAACTATGAACAAATTGCTATGCACATTGCACATATCTTACTTTGAATTAAAAAAAAACAAAATGGAAACAAATACAATATTTAAAATGAAGAACATCTTAAATTAAATCAACAAACTTACCAGTATTTCAATGGGAACTATGGGCCACTTTTGGCTAATGAGATGGTCAATGTCTGTTTCCATATTTGTTACTGCTAGTAATAACAAGTGATGCAAATGCGCATCAGTTAGTCCCAAGACTGAGAGAAGTCGTGGAGAGACAGAGGAGGGGAGTCAGAGAGTGCTGCACACATTCCACACATGTGCACTGTAGCAGGACAGGCAGCGGTGGCAAAAATACCCGGAGGGACGGATCAATGTCCTCGGCGGGCCGCATGTGGCCCGCGGGCCATAGTTTGAGGACCCCTGTCCTAGCTACTCTGGGAGACCAAGGCAGGTGTATTGCTTGAGTTCATGAGTTCAAGACCAGTCTGAGCAAAAGTGAGACCCTATCTGTACTAAAAATAGAAAAACTAGCTGGGCATGGTGGTGGCACATACCTATAGTCCCAGCTACTTGAGAGATGGAGGCAAGAGGTTTGCTCAAGTCTAGGAATTTGCTACTTGAGATGGAGGCAAGAGGTTTGCTCAAGTCTAGGAATTTGAGGTTGTTGTGAGCTGACGCCATGGCACACTACCCAGGGTGAGAGTGAGATTCTATCTCAAAAATAAATATTTACATTTATGTATTTCCTCTTTAGCATTGCTTTTGTAGTACCCTATTAAGTTTTGTGTTGTATTTTTACTTTATTTGTCTGAAGGTAATTCTCTAATTTCCCTTGTGATTTTTTTCTTAGACCCATTGATTGTCATTATTTGTAGATTTTTTAGTTTTTCTTCTGTTATTGCTAGTTTCATTGCATTGTGATTTGAAGATACTTTGATCTCAGTCTTTTAAAATTTATTAAGAGTTGCTTTGTGGTCTAACATATTCATCTATCCTGGTGACTGTCCCATACACACTTGGGACAAATGTGCATTCTTTTGTTGTTGGATGGAGTGATGGGTGTATGTTAGGTCCATTTGGTCTGTAGTGTTTTCAAATCCCTTTTTCCTTATTAATACTCGCTAGTACTTTTATCCATTATAAAAGTAGGGTATGGAAGTCTTTTATTGTGACTGTAGAACTATATTTCTCCTGTCAATTCTGTCAAAAAAAAAAAAAAAAAAAAAAAAGAAATTACCAATAGGGAAGGGCTGACTTTTGTAAAGTTTTATGTATTAAGCTTCTGTATGAGTTACATCTCTCATTTCATCCACTACTACCTTCTTTTTTGTTTAGTTGATTTTATAGTGATACTTTTGTCTATATTCTATGGCTGTTTTGTGATTACCATATTAATATCCTGAAGTTGTAACCATCTGTTTTAAATTAATACTAACTTCAATTGCACATAAAAACTCTACTCCTTTATAGTTTTGTTACTGATTTACAAATTACATGCTTAAACACACATTTATAATTATCTTTATGCCTTTGTCTTTTTTTTTTTTTTTTTTGCAGTTTTTGGCTAGGGCTGGGTTTGAACCCACCACCTCCGGCATATGGGGCTGGTGCCCTACTCCTTTGAGCCACAGGTGCAACCCTATGCCTTTGCCTTTTAAATCCTGTAGGAAAAGTGGAGTTATGAACTAAAATATTTGATTTTACCAGAGATCTCTGTATTTTTATATGGCTTAGAGCTACTATCTGGGGCCTTTCATTTCAAGTTGGATTCATATCAGCATTTCTTATAGGCAAAGTCTAGCAGTAATTAACTCCCATCAGCTTTTTCTGAGAATGCCCTAATTTCTCCCTCATTTAAAGAATTTTCCTTTTTTTTTTTTTTTTTTTTTTTTGCAACACTTTAAGCATGTCATACCACTGCTTCCTGGCCTTCAAGGTTTCTGCTGAGAAATTTGCTTATTGAGGATCAGTTATATGTGACCAGTTTCTGTTGCTGCTTTTTCAAGATTCTTTTTGGCTTCTGGCAGTTTGATTGTAATGTGTCCAGTACAGATCCCTTTCGGGTTTATTTTATTTGGAGTTTATTAAACTTCTTGGATTTGTAGATTCATGTCTTTCTTCGTATTTGGTCAGTTTTCTGCCATTACTTCCCTCAAGGGATTTCTCTTATCTCTTCCGGATCTCCCTTAAGCATATGTTGGTCTGCTAGATGGTGTCTCTTAGGCTGTTTACTTTTTTTGTTTTCACTTCTTAGACTTGATTTCAAAAGATACGTCTTCATGATTCTTCTGCCTGTTTGAGTCTGCTAACTGTTAAATATCTCTCGTCAATTTTTCAATTGATTTATTTTTCAGCTTTGGAATTTGGATTTTTAAGTAATATCTTAGTTGTTACTCTCATTTTGTTCATATATTGTCTGACAATGGACTTTAGTCCTCAGAGCGTATTTAAGAAAGTTGTTTTAAAGTCTTTAGAATGTCTGATGCTTTTGTTTAAGGGGAAATTTCTGCTACATTATTTCTTCCTTCGAATGGTTTCTTATTTCTGTGTATGCCTTGTGATCTTTTGTTGAAAAGTGGGCATTTCGGGGTAGTGCCTGTGGCTCAAAGGAGTCGGGCGCTAGCCCCATACGCTGGAGGTGGCGGGTTCAAACCCAGCCCTGGCCAAAAATTGCAAAAAAAAAAGAAGAAAGAAAATTCAGCATTTGAAAAAAGGCCACTTCCTCCAGACTATGTGCACTATCTCCAAGCCAGGAAAGACCATCACTAATTAGCAGAGTGTTTTCTGACCACTGGAATCAACATGGGGTGAAGGCTTAAAGACCTCTCAGAAGTTGGCTTGGCATGTCTTGCATAGAGCCCTGTTGTTCTTAATTTTCTCTTACACAACACTGCCTTTAAATGTCCTATTTCTCCTCAACCTGTTCTCACCATTGGGTCTGTAGTCCCCCTGTGGTACTCATAAAACATACCTGACACTTTATATAGCTTTTTCCAGCCTGGGCTCTGATTTATATCACTTTTCCTCATCTAAGCTCCAAGTTAGGCAAAACAGAGAACAGTTCTTCAGACACCTCCTAAATAGTTTGGAATATTGCAAATAAGGTCTGCCCTGCTTCCTCCTATTTGAGGGAAGTGAGAACTGGGCTGCTCTTCTCCACATTGTCATACTATGGTAAAGGTGAGTATCACAAAAGTTCCTACCATTCTGACTTTTCTTTGATGGGGCATTTGCTTGGTTCCTGTAAATAAACTGTTGTTTTCAGAGCTCCCATTAAGTTTTCTTTAACCAGTTTCGAGTTGTTTTGTTAATATTTACATAGGGAAATAAGAGCCTGGAGCTACCTAGTCTCCCATCTTGCTTTCACTTTCCATTCTCCTTGCTGTGTTACAGCCCAAGCACAGAGCAAAAATAAAACACAAAGTATAACACATTTTAAAGCAGATGTAAGAAACCACAATTTAACTCAAGAAATAATCTCTCAAGTTCCCATTCCTAACCAAAGCATGCATTTTCCCCATCCTTCCTTCCCAGAGTTAGCCACTATTCTAACTTTGTGGGCAATAGCATCCATCCTTTGCTTTATAACTTTAGTACTAGCTACAATCACATCCTTTGTTAATTAGCTTTAGCACTATGTATATATCCATAAACAAAACGTTGGTTTGTATTGTATATAAACAAACATTGTTGCATATCCTTTTGTCTGATTCTTTATCTCAAATTGTTTTTAACAATGTTTTGCCTTATAAAGGTACATTTCTTCCTTGTATACTATAATTACACAAACCCTCGCTATTTGTCTATTATTGACTTAGGAGGAGGATTGCTGGGTTACGGTGTAGGACAATCTTCAATTACACTAATACCAGTTTTCCAGAGTGGGTTTAATAGTTTTAAGTTCTCACCAGTAATGTATGGGAGTGGGAGCTCATTTTTTATACCTTCTCCAGTATTTATTTGTACATTTTAGCTAACCTGGGGTGGTGGTGGTGTATTTTCCTTTTTAGATACTTGCCATTTGGATTTCTTCAAAGGTGTAATTCAAGGGACTAATAAAGATCTTTTGTTTGTTTCCCTGAGAGTTCTTTATATATGCTGGGTATTACTGCATTGTCAGTTATAGTTTAGGTGATCTTTTTTCCCCCCAAGATATGCAATACATGGCTGTGGTCCTAGGACAATTATTAAAAGGCCATTGAACAAAGGCGTGGAACTTGAATTACTGCATTTCAAGATTTACTATAAAGCTGGGGTAATCGAAGTGGTATAATATTGGTGTAAGGTCACACACTTAGTTCTGTGAAACAGAATAGAGAATCCAGAAATAGACCAACACTTCTTTTTTTTTTTTTAATTTGAGACAGAGTCTCACTTTGTCACCCTCAGTAGAGGGCAGTGACATCATAGCTCACAGCAACCTCCCAACTCTTGGGTTCAAGTGATCCTTTTGCCTCAGCCTTTTGAGTAGCTGCGACTACAGGTGCCCACCACAACACCTGGCTATTTTTAGAGATGGGGTCTCGTACCTGTGAGTTCAGGCAATCCACCTGCCTCAGCCTCCCAAAGTACTGGGATTACAGGTATGAGCCACCGCACTTGGCCAGACCAACACATTTTTGATCAATTTTCTACAAAGGTGACAATTAAATGGGGGGAAAACTAATAGGTTGTTCAACAAATGGTATTGAATAAACAAACAAAAAAAACCACTTCAAGTTATATACAAAATTTAACTCAAAATACAGTATAAGCCTAAATGCAAAATAACTTTATATAAACATGAGATATGAACTGGGAGGTTTGCCAGTGGCAGGTCTATATTACATTCACTTTTTATATTCCTTGCGGAGGTAACAGAGCTTGACTAGTGCCCATTTCTGCAATGTTAAGCCGGTTTTTTCCTTAATAGCCAGGGCCATTAAATTATTTTTAAAAATTTCCTTCAGTAGTATACAGACCTGAGCTCTGATCCATGTTATTATGTGAAAAGAAGAATATGCTTCATCTATCTAGCTTGTTTGAACAACTAAGATGGTGTGCAGAAGTTACAAAGACAATGTACTGTTACAGTCAGTCACTCTGGCTGCCATTCGATCTTAAGTTTTCACTTAGTCTCATTAACCCTACCTTTCAACAAAGTCACAGAAGCAGACACCTGATATTTTAATCAAAATGCCTCCAGGCTCTTTTTAAAATTTAGGAATAAAAACAATAATGCTGTATTTTCTAGGTAGTAAGGAGAAACAGTGAGATTGAGAGACAATGTAAGAAACATGAAATGCTATACACATTCTGCGATCCAAAGGTCATAGGTAATTTTGTTTCTAATATTCCCCTTCTGATAATAGACTACAATATTTGGACCAACTACTCAGCTAAAGACAATTACAAAAGCAGAACCAGGAATGCTTAAAACAATACCTGCTTTAAGACTTCATAGGATCAACAGTACCATCAGGCCAAAATTGAGAAGATGGAAATTCTGAGGCAAGCCTGGCATTTGAGGCCATTTTCCCCAGGAAATTGGTGGTGAACGGCAATTATAAAAACTTTGTAGGCCTAGGAGGGCAAATGTTCATATTCATATCTGCTCAGATATCATCCTTAGAGAATTTCAGAATGGGAATAATGAATAAGCCCTTACAGGGAATAGCAGGGTAGCTTTGTAATCCAAAGTGAATTAAGCTGTTTCTGGCCTGTCAGTTCCCTGAGGTCCCTGGCAGACGCAAAAGAAAATCGGTAAAGTAAAATAAAACTTTTGGCATACACTTACCCTATACAATTAAAAAAAATATAATATCTAGCACACAAACCCATGTCCATCATGAGGTAAGACCACCCACACACCAGGAGAAAAAGTCACCACCAGGCAATAGAAATAAAACACAAGAGCTCTAGTTATTGGATTTGTAGATATAATTTAAAATTATGCTCAGTATATTAACTAAGACAAACTTAAGAATTTCAGTTGGTCAGGTATAAACCATTTAGAAGAGACATAGCCAATCTAAGGGTGAAAAAAAATCTAAATTTTAGAATTCAAAAACTGAAAAAGCAAAGTAAATTAAATGGACAGGAGATTAGCCATAATTGATGAGAAAATCAAGCAAGCCAGGAGAAGACATAGAGACTGTAAAGTTTATGTTTAATTGGAGTCTCAGGGAAAAAAAAGAGCATAAAGCATTCAAAGAGAGAATGACTAATAACTTTATAAAACTAATGAAAATCAACAAGTCACTAAGTGAAAAGCTGAACAAGTCCAAAGAAAGATATTAGAAAGAAAAAGACATTATGCAAATACCATAAGAAAGCTGGCATGATAGCAGTATTCATCAGACAAAAGAGGCTTAAAAAAAGCCGTAAAACAGTCTGTTTCTCCAAAACTGAAGGTTTAATTTACCAGTAAGTTAGAAGTAATAAAAGCATATGCATTTAGTAATATAAAGTCGAGACATATAAAGAAAAAAATCCACAATTCAAAGAGAAACGGACAAATCCACAATAATATTGTGTGATTTCAATACCTCTTTGTTAGTAAATAACAGATGAAAAAAGTTATTAAAGAACCAATATGCTCGACAACTGCCAAAGGAACACACACTGCTTTCAGAAACATGGGGAAAATATATTAATCTATTTTAAAAGTGTATTTCCATATGTCCCTGAAAGTAATATATGCTCTTTTGGCAACATATTTTTGCCAAAATGAAATATATTCGATATATTTATAATATATAGCTTATAAACTGGCCATATGTTAGGTTACAGAGCAAATTTCAACCAATTTCAAGGAATTAAAATCATAAAGAGTATCTGCTACAATTCAATTAAGACAGAAATTGATAATCATATACCTAAAAAACCCAAACTTTTAAAAAAGTGCAATAGAAATTAAATATATATTAAACTGACATGTAGATCACAGCAAAACCTGTGAAAATGGAGTTTTTATTTTGGAGTACCCTTAAAAAAGAAAAGCAAACAAAACTGATTTTAAAAACTATGAGGGATAATAAAAGAGAAAAGAGTAGGGGTTGGGGGAGGGATGAATGCAAAAAAAAAAAAAAAAAATTAAAGAAGAAAACCAATCTTGGTAATCAGAAGGGACAATACAGAACCTATAGACATTAAAACAATCATTAAATAATATTATTATTTACATTAACTTAATTGAAAATTTAGATGAGAGGAACAAATTCCTTGCAAAACAATTCTGAAATTCACCTTCACAAAAATTGAAACAAGAATAACTAAGAAAATGCCAGGAAGGCTATGTTAACCAGTGTGATGAAAATGTGTCAAACGATCTATAAAACCAGTGTATGGTGCCCCATGATAGCATTAATGTACACAGCTATGATTTAATAATAAAAAAAAAAGATTTTTTGATATAATTTTCACGTACTTAAATAAGTTGCAAGATAAAGTTTTAAAGACAAAAAAAAAAAACTGAAACAAGGAATTATTATAAAACTCAAATAGTCCTGTGTTTGTAAAATAACCGAATCTGTAATTAAGTTTTTGCACAAAGTAAATTCTAGGCCCAAATGGTTACAAGTAAATTCTACCAAACATATACCAGGAATATTATGAACAAAATCTCTATAATTCAGGTAATAGAATAAAGGAGAAAAATCAGCATCATTTCAATTACTGAAGGAAAAAAGGCAATATTTAAGAAACAAAACCCATTCCTGACAAAAGAAAAACTCACAGCAAACTAGTAAACATCAACATCCTTAATCTGATCAAAGATATCTATAGAAAATCTATAGTAAATACATGGTGAAATATCAAACTTTTCCTGGGATACAATGAATAAGACAAACATGTTTTGTTATGCAGTCTTACATTAGATACATGTCTTAGCCAGTGCACCAAACCGAAAAAAGTATAAATAAGAATTAAAAAAATTTTTAATATATAACCTCTAGAAAGAGGGAAATAAAACTGCCATTATTCCTAAGTTATGATATATGCTTACAATAAAAAATAATATTTGAAATAAATGGAGTAAGTTAAGCAAGGTTATTGAATAGAATTTCAATATACAAAAATCAACTATTTCTTATACTAACAAATGGAAAATAAAATTTCATTAGATAATATAGCATTATCTGATAATAAAAGTTAAGAGCTATATAAACTGCACAACTGTTTCTTTTTTTCCCAAAATTGATCTATAGATTTCATTCTGAATCAAAAACTCAGTAAAGTTTTTCCTCTTTTTGGTACAATCTGATTCTAAAATTTATATGAAAAAGCAAAGGCTAATAGAAGCTTAAAGAACAAGGGGAAGGAAGACTTGCCATATCACATCTTAATTTACCTTAAGGCTATATTAACATACAAAAAAAGCTCTATGAAATGTAACAGAAAATCTAGAGAAATAAACTCATGGACATTTGATTTACTGCAAAAGGAGTACTGCAGAGTTGTAGGAAAAGGATGGTCTACTCAATGAATGGTGCTGAGACATTTAGGTACACATATGCCAAAGAGAAAAAACCCTCAAAACAAAAGCAATAAACAATGTACTAAACAAATGAATTTCAGATGAGCTACAAAGGTAAGTATGAAAAGTAAGACAAATTTTCTTTTCTTTCTTTCTTTTTTTTTTTTTTGAGACAGTTTCTCTCTGTTGTCCCAGGCTACAGTACCAAGGCATCACAGCTCACAACAACCTCAAAATCTTGGGCTCAAGCGATCTTCAAATTTTGTGAAAAAAACAAAAACAAACAAAAAAACCCAACAACAACAACAACAACAACAAAAAAAAACACAAGACTATCTTCATGGCTTCAGGTTAGGAAAAAGATTTTCAAGGGGCACACAGATATACAAAAGACTGAAATAAACTAAATTAGAATTTCTAGGTATTTTGTAAAACAAATGATGAAGGCTTCATATATAAGATATATCATATAAAAACTTCTACTAATGTAATAAATTACGAAGTGGGGGGAAAAAAACCCATAAAGAAATACACTAGAAGTGTTTTATACAAGAGAATTTCCAAATGGCCAACCTGATTAGTAACCTGGAAAAAGTAAATTAAATACAACAAGAAATCATTATTTATCCACCAGAAAGGCAAAATTAAGAATGACAATGACTTTTGTACCCAACCTAGCAAATCCACTTTTTGGCCAATACCCACAGAAATGTATGCATATAGCTCCAAGAAAGATGCAAAAGAATATTCCTATAGCCTTATTTGTAATAAGTGGAAAACAATGCAAATGTCCATCAACAATATATATATATATATGTGAGCTACAGAAAGACTGTATAAATAAAAATGCTCAAGGATAAAACCATATATTTTTTGTGTTCTGAGTCACATTTCACAATAAAAATGAGATATAATGACATTTCATTACTATTTGCTGTCTTAATTTCCTATTAACTCAAACTGCAGCTGTTGAGCTCTACACTTATCCATTACTCCATCTACCCCAATTGAAGATTATGGGCAGGAAGGCGACGCTGAGCAGCAGCAGTTCCAGCAAGATGAAGAGTTCAGGAGATGAGTTTCAGAGCAAAGTAAATATACTTCACACCACTGAACTGTATGCCTTCAACTGGTTAAGTTGGTAAATTTTACATTATGTGTATTTACACCAGTTTTCTTTCTTTTTATTCTTTTTTAAAAAGGAGCAGCAGCCCCAGATTTCATGATGTTATGGCTGCTTGGCTATAGAAAGAGTAGTACTCCATAGGATGCTCTCATATTACCTGTTCTCCGGCCTATTAGTCATGGCCCAGGAATGAAAATGAACTAAAACGTGACAACTGCAAACTCAAGTAACAATTAAGTCTGAATTCAATTAAGCTGAATTTTTACTTTGGATTCATTGCTTGGCTTTTTTATACCACAAAGCACTATAGCCTAAAAGCTATTTTATAGTCTAAAATGTTAAGGTTATGATCTTTAAATTCCTCTGTGATGTACAATGTTAGTTATGACATATGAAATGAATTTAGAGATCTAAAGATTATTATAAGCCAATTATCCTATACTCTAATGCAGGGGTCCTCAAACTTTTTAAACAGAGGGCCAGTTCACTGTCCCTCAGACTGTTAGAGGGCCAGACTATAGTTAAAAAAAACAACAACCTATGAACAAATTCCCCTATGCACATTGCAAATATCTTATTTTGAAGTAAAAAACCAAAATGGGAACAAATACAATCACACTGCCGCATGTGGCCCGCAGGCCGTAGTTTGAGGACCCTTGTATGTATTCAGACTAATATAATTTCACTTTTCTGCTACAATAAAAGTGCTTAAATAATTATAATATATATTTTACTGATGAGATACACTGAACCAAAATGTTTACTGAGCGAGGTGAGGGATCTTTAATGAGAAAATTCTACACTGAAGATGTGACATTAAAATAACAGAACTTTATGAAGTAGGGCTTTGCTACATTCCTCCTAAGTTACATAGAGCTAAAATTTCTATTTGGAATTGTCCTTCCCCTCTACTTCACCCTTGGAAATGACAAAATGAGATTTTCATTTGGGGATTAAAAAAAAAAAAAAAGACAAAATAAAATAGTTGGCCTAAATTGAACTAATCTGGCACATTTCCCCCACACATTTGTAAAGGTGAACAAGGAAGGAGATGTGTGTTTTTACTACCGACTCCTTAAAAAAACAAAAGATTAAAAAAACCCAAAAAACAAAAAACTGCTTAACACAAAATTTGAATTAACTTTATTTCCCCTATAGTCAACAACTTCTCTGCATTGAATTTTAAAGCAACAAAGTAAAATAAAATCCCCCAAATGACAAGGTATCAGAAATCCAGATTTAGTTATATTCTATTTGTGAAAATGTTCAGCCATTTTATTGGTCTGTAAAAGAACCACCATCTGGGTCAAAAAAGAATCTATAAATCAAAGAATATTCTACACCTTGGAAAAGAAAATCAGCAGTAACATTCTCACTGAACATTGTAAATTACAATTTTCTTCATAAAAGGTACATACTATTCTGTACTTTTCCACTGAAAACAGTGGTGTGTTATGCATGTTGCATTAAAAAACAAACAAAAAGTTATATCCTGTGACTGGAAAAACCCTTTCTTTCACTTTTACTAAACAACTGGAGAAATTTTCAAGTCTGTATAAAGTTGTCTGTAAGGTGGAAAGTGAACATGTTCAATCTCCATTTACATTTTAGTGCATTTTTGGACAATTGTCACATTTTTAATAAAAGAAAATGCATATAGCACTAAAGAGTGTTTCATCAAATGCTTAAGGGATTAAAATATGAAATTGAGAACAAAATCATTGTGATGGATGAAACTTATAAAATGAGAAAAATTCAGGTGAAGTTTACAAGTCCTCTGTCATTTTGCAGAGTCATGGAAAATGAACTTTGGATATCTATCCACTTGAAGGGTTTATTCCTTAATTTTCTACATGTAAACATAGTGCTAACCTCAGTATTAAGATAACTCATCCTGGTAAGCAACATAATCCTGTGCAGTTGCCATGATTTCCAAAGGATATAAATTTAGCCCTTGAATGAACAATGTATGAAATCTGCTCTATAAGTACCTGGTGAAAACAACTGCTAATAGCAATAATAATATGTCAACGTAAAAGACTATTTGAATCAGTTGGCTACTCAGAGGTGCATCTTTCAAACAGCAGCTTCTTCTTGGAGCAAATAGTAAGCAATAGAAAATGCACATTTGATGAAACATTCTTTGCATTGGAGAAACATGAAAATAAATATAGCTCAAGAAGTATAATCACTTTCTAATACATCTTTCTCAGACCTGTACTAGTTTAGTGGTTCAAGAAACTCTCATTACATTTTGTCATTTGTATTTTACATATTGCTATTTGGGTAATTCAAATAAAATGCAGGTCTTGTAAAAGAATAAAAACATTGACAAGTATCCATGTGCCAGGGACCAAATTAGAGGGTTCTTTGGTGCAATTAGTCCAAATTCTCAGATTTGAAGGATAATATGTACTAATAAAAAAAATCTGCTGCTAGACGTTTACAGCAGTGCTCAGTCTTGCTTCACGGTACAAATCGGAAAGAGCAGTTCTCATAAGCCAATTTTATTTTTTTAATCAGGCATTGCCAGAAAAATTTGCACATTAACCTGGACAAGTGATGGTTCTGTACCCTCTGTTGCTGTGAAACACGACATGAGCTAAAGGCAAAGACCGGTTCTCACAAGGACAACTGCTTCAAGTCAGGAACCAGAACAGTGCGTTTAAACAGTCTTCTTAGATATTTTCTTGCCTTTCTTAAAAACTAGCTTATTTTTAATGTAGCCACGCTTCCTTTTGGTAGTCTAAAAAGAAAACAGAACACAAGGTATTAATGCAGGATTCTTAGGTGCTAAAAAATCTATACACTCATGGTTTACTGTATTACAATGAAGACCGTCTCAGAGCTCACCTGAGAGCACAGTGCTCTTCTTTATGACTAGATTTCTGAAACAGTAAGCACCATCTTGTGTTTTGCCAATGATGTGAAGAAATCGAAGACGAATAGACTAGGTCTATTCCTAGTTTTAAGATGAAAGAGGATTACTACCGTGTTTCTCAAATATGTACCATATATTCTTTGCCATCAAGTGAATGAACCTCCCCTTCCTCTTGACTATTAAATGTTTAGCTGTAGTAATCACTGAAATTTCTAGGCAGACAGAATATAACACTAGAAAATGGTGCTGTTCCTATTTTAGCCTTCAAGAAATTAGCAGTGTGCTAAAAAAACAAATTAACTGCATAACTTTTACAGGACCAGTTTTACCTGTAAAATGAGGATGACTATATCTATCTAGAAAGTTGAAAGACAAAGTCACCCTGCACATTATCTAATAATAGGAACAATAGGTAGGAAAATAAGCACTTAAAAATGAAAAGCAAAACTATATTCCTTCCTACTGGATGAATTATATAGGCACATGTGTCTATCAATTTTCACACTGCCCTTGATACTGAAAGAATCAAATAGTTTTTGGAAATAAGTAATTTAATGAACCAAAGCTACAGGTTAACAAAGGTGGAAGACTCAAGAGATTAATCACTCAATTCAATGTTCATATTTAAATACAACTCTTAGAGGTTTCAGAAACTTAGGGAACACTTAGTGATGGATCATGTTTCTTTATTCATGATGTATAGTTCAAAACAATTTACAATTTTTTTCTAACAGCTAATTAGAAAAGGCAAAATGAAATCCTTCTTTGGGTTACAAAAACTTGCTACTAACTTCATAACCAGTTTATATATTCTTTTTATTATTAATTTTTTTTTTTTTTTTTTTGAGATAGTCTCACTTTGTCACCCGTGGTAGAGTGCCATGGTGTCATAGCTTATAGCAACCTCAAACTCTTGGGCTTAAGTGATTCTCTTGCTTCAGCCTCTCAAGTAGCTGGGACTATAGGCGCCTGCCACAACATCTGGCAATTTTTAGAGACGGGGGTCTCACTCTGGCTCAGGCTAGTCTCAAACCAGTGAGCTCAAGCAATTCACCTGCCTCGGCCTCCCAGAGTACTGATATTATAGGCGTGAGCCACTGCACCCTGCAATTTATTTTTTTTAAGGCAAAAAGAAACTTCACAATACAGGGTAGAGCACACAATACAGGGTAGCCATTAAGTCCATGTACAATTTAAAATTGTTCACTATTTTAAACTGCACAAGAACTTTATGGCTACCCTGTATTTAAAAATTCAAAATAGATCAAGGATTTAGTTCCTTTATTACCATTACCTATAAATTTCTAAACCTTTTTTCTAAGATCTCATAATGTACCTCAGGACTATGCAAGTTAAGATTTGTAACTGTGCCCACAGGACCTCTTTCTCCTTTTGGCAATTAGCCTCATGCTTTAAAAGTCTTTTCTGTAGCCCTGGATTACAATTCCTAGCACCTCCGCCATGCCAGCTTTGCAGTGGTAGGTAAGCTCTCAGAATGTTGTTATATATAATACACCCTCTTCCCACAAAGTCACAACCAGGGTAGGAAGAGCAAAGTAAATAAAAAGCATTCCTCTATAGTGTTAGTACAAAACAGAGAATATAAAGCCATGAAACCAAAAATTCAAAATTCATGTTACTGGCTACTGGAATACATGTTTTGAGCAATACAAGAAAGACTAAATTTTACTTAATTCGTTTAAATTATTTATTTTGGGGAAAATGATGGAAGACAAAAAAGGTCAGATTAAGAAAATTCACTGCCTTTGGGGTCTGTATCATTAGACAGCAAGTTCATCAGCCTTGTTTTTCAGAAAAAGTAGACCTTAAGTAGGTCTGAATATCTTAGCAGTAACTGCTTTGAAATTAGTAGCATATGCTTTGACTTGTGCACTGGTGTGACTCACCAATTTCTTCTACCTTATACCTATGACAAACAAGAACATTTAATTTCTTAATGTTATTTTACCTAAAGACTGATAAGTTAATTTGATATGACTAACATCAGCTCTATGTGACACATAGCTCTATGTGATATGGTAACTTATATCTAGACTAATGTAATTCAGTTAACATTCAACACTTTTATAGTACAAATTAAAATCACCTGTATTCTGAATACATTTGCTGTATTATTTTAAATAACAAAAGGATAAGGCAACTGCATAAATGATTTTAAAAAACTGATCCAAGCTATATAAATTTAAGCATCCTAATTTATAACTATGACTGAAATCAGTCTAATAATAATCATTATTATAAGAATGGTACCTTATAATAAACCCTTAATATTTTATCTGACTGCTCATTATTTTCCATTTCCTATTGCTGGGAAACCTAAATAAATACATCTAGTAATCTTTTATAGCAAAGATTAGAGATCTCTTTGGTGTAATAAGGACCTCAATGAAATGTTTCATATCTTATGTAATATTTATTAGAAAAGAATCGCAGTAATCTCATAATTTCTACCTATAAGCTTGTCATAATAATTACATTAAAAATAATTATCCTAAGATAAGTGATTTTTTTTTAACTTCAAGATGCCTTTGTCAGCTCAAGTGTATTCTTTATTCAATAAATATCATCATGCTAAGACTGGAACATGAAGATGCAATACATGTATAAAGTTGCTTTGATCAAAAGATACTTTCATTATTTGAACATTCAGCAATTTTACTTTCAGGCAGGTTTGTAAAGTGATGGCCACAGGTATATCTTACTTTACAAATAAGCCTTACTAATGGGAATGGCACAAACTAAAGCCAGGATACTCTGGAAAATCCCAGCTTGGTTCATAGATTACCACCATATTGTCCAGAAAAAGTTACTGCTTGGGATATCTGTTTGAATGAAAAGATCCTAGCTGGCTAGCCTGATATTTACTTCATGTATAATCCATGGTCTTCATAAATCTGGCACCCACCTTCTTTGACAAATACTTCTGTTTGGGGAAAATGTTGGTGACTCGAGGTTTATGATCTAGTGTCTCCCTGTTATCAGGTGCTTTCACTTTATATATCCTGACAAGCCAGTGTTCTGATGTAAAGGCTTCCTCCAAATGCTTGAATTTAATGTCTTTGTTTCCAATCTCAGCATTACGTGTCCGGTCAAATCCTGGGGGTGTACGAAAATCCAGCTGCAAAAGTGACATTAGTATTGGTTGTTAACCATATTGGAAAAATATCAACTGCTTAGAAAACAGGAAATGTTATTATCATTAGAGTATTACCCTTTCCTTAAACTAGGAAAACAGAATTGAGTACTGTAATCTTAATAGTTCTCATACACTGCTAACTAGATAGGAAGAAATCAGAAGAGAGAAACTAAGTACATCAGGATTTCATAGATTCCTCAGACTGGATGAGTAGCATACAGGCATAAAATCCCCCAAACATCGAAAGGAAATCCATCAGACACCTTTGTATAGTTACAGAGAGAGAGAGAACACAGAAAGGGTTCGTTTTTTATCTCAGGTCCTTATACTGTTTATTTTGTTTGCCTAACATGTTCATCACTTAGCTCTAAAATAGCTGGCTCCTTTAGGCTCAGTCCAAATACCTCTTCAGGTAAATATTTTCTTGAGATCTGTGGTTGATAAGCTTCCACTGTTCCTTTACAGAACCTTGTTCAAATTTTACTCTATAGCATACATTGCTAACATTTTAATTTGTTTTTAAAATTACTTGCATCTTCCACTAGGTATATTATATATATATATTTTTTTGTTGTTATTGTTGTTGTTGTTGCAGTTTTTGGCTGGGGCTGGGCTTGAACCTGCCACCTCCAGCATATGGGACCAGCGCCCTACTCCTTTGAGCCACAGGCACCACCCTGCATCTTCCACTAGGATGTAAACTGTATGACCATCTTATTCATAGTTTTACCTTCTGTGCGTTATTTGTTAAATAAATGCACAATTAAGTAGTGTTACATCTTGAAAGTGAAATGACAAAAGAGGTTTAAAAACCAAACCATAGGGTGGCGCCTGTGGCTCAGCGGGGAGGGTGCTGGCCCCATATACCGCCGCGGCCAAACTGCAACAAAAAATAGCTGGGTGTTGTAGAGGGCGCCTGTAGTCCCAGCTACTCAGGAGGCTGAAGCAAGAGAATTGCCTAAGCCCAAGAGGTGGAGGTTGCTGTGAGCTGTGATGTCACAGCACTCTACCTGAGGGTGACAAAGTAAGACGCTGACTCAAAACAAAACAAAACAAAACAAAACAAAACAAAACAAAAAACAAACCATAGAAAAAAAGTAGAGAAGGAAGGGCAACTTTTAGAAATTCTCAGATTACATTTATGTTGACACACAAACCTAGCATAAGTAAATTCAACTTTAAAAATAAAAATAAACTCTGATAGTGCCTGTGGCTCAGTGAGTGGAGCACTGGCCATGTACACCAAACCAAGGGTGGTGGGTTCAAACTCAGCCCCGGCCAAACTGCAACAAAAAAAAATAGCCAGGCGTTGTGGTGGGTGCCTGTAGTCCCAGCTGCATGGGAGGCTGAGGCAAGAGAATCGCTAAAGCCCAAGAGCTGGAGGTTGCTGTGAGCTTTGACCCACGACACTCTACCGAGGGAAACAAAGTGAGACTCTGTCTCTTAAAAAAAAAAAAATAATAATAATAAAATAAATAAATAAATAAATAAAAATAAACTCTACTCCGAAGAGTAGATAACTTGTTCTTGCTTATCTATACAATAGCAAAAAGTTATACTTCACGTTTTAACCATGCATTATTTGTGACTAAGGCAGGCATCAAGATAAATGGCTGATAAACTTAAAAGAGGGGCAAAACTTGGATGCTATCATTAGTGAGCAGAGAAACTAACCATCTGCCCCAAAATCAATTTTCTAGGATGACTATTATGGCTAGTATTTTCTTCTTACTAGGAGTTTAGAGACCAGGTAGTGGCTTTCAAAAGAAACTCAAAATTCAAAAACCTAAATTTGGTCAGAGATTTTTAACTGGTGTGCCATGACAAGAGGATCTTAAATGTGCCATAAAAAATTTTTAAAGATCATTAATTAAATTATTTTCAAAAGAATTCCAAAGCACAGTAAGTATATATGTATTTTTTTACTCTTTTTTTTTTTTCTCAACATAATTTAAGTGTGTCACAAAAGTTTAACTATGGGCTCAAGTGTGCCGAGAAATAAAAAAGGTTAAAGAACATTGCTGTAGCTTAGTGCCTTTATTTTTCCCCAGCCAGCTGCAGAGTAATTTCAGGTGAATAATGAAGAAACAGATGCCTGAATGAGCAAATCTATCTTGAAGTAACATAATGGAAGAGGAACAAAATCTTCTGAAAACCAAGGGAACATTCTAGCCTATACTAGCCACAGTGATTATATTTTACAAAAGGATAACATTTCTTTCACAAATTAAGGCCCCAAACAAACTCCCTTTCAGTTTGAATAGTTATCTTGATTCCTACGGAAAGTATGAAATTAATTAAACGATTTTTCCTCCGCTTTCTTATCAACTTACACAGTAAGTAATATATAAATAGGCAGTTTCAGATGGAACTTTAACATGAAGGTAGTAACTTAGGACAGACCTCTGACACAAAGACAGATTAATAGAGAAAAACAAATTTATTAACATGTGCAGGGCACACCACCCAGGAGAAACGTCATGAAACGTAACTTAAAGCAGTGGCTCAGGACTTTGGCTTATATAACATGTTCAACGAAGAACAATATGTGGAGAAATGACAGGACCAGAAAAGTGTTAGGCTTCAAGGCAAGAAAGTACAGAAAGGTAAATATATGGAAGAAACTAATGGAGTAGGGTTTCTTTGCAGATTCCTCTGGTGCCTTCTGAGTTGAGAGGCTGTACACGTGTGATAGAGCTTTTCCTCTGTTTGCTTCTTCTATGTTGCCTTCAGCTCAAAAATAATTTTTATGTCAAAGTTGCATATTTAGGGTGACATATTCTGGTTTCTTTAAAGAATCAAGTCACCAATCCAACACACTTTATTTATAGAAAAGAAAAGAATGAAACAGAGTTCAGGGAGGACACAAATTGTCTGAGGATTATAGGAGCTGACAGAGCCTCATCTAAAACACAGGTATCATGACATCAAGTCCACCGTTTCTTCTTTTTGCCATAATACTTTGCACATTCACTTTTGTAGACCCTTGAGCTTTTCTACCACATCTTTCTAATTTTATAGGAAACTCTGACCCAGACAGTTCTAGCTATCTGTGTCAATGGAGAACAAAGATAGAGTGAACATCTGAAGTGACTATATAATTCAATTCCTTAATTTTAAGATTTTCCCCCACAAGCAACAAAGTGACCTACCTAAGACCATACTGTTTCCTAGCTGGGACCTCTCCCTGGGAGAAAAATGCCTTTCAAAAGCATGAGGCCAAAAGGTGGGATGGCAAGCAAAAGTTGGATATGAGCCTAGTATTAAAAAGCATTTTGGAAAGAAGTCCTTGATCTAAAATTTTTTTCTAATTTTTCACACAGAAGTTTCAGAAATCCAAATTTAATGGGAAAAAAAGAATCTTTATGTAAGCAAATTTCTCTACACAGCTCAATCAAAACATTATCCTGTTTTTTAGAGATAAGACTTATTTTTAAAACATTCTTTTAAATAAAGATTATAGAAAAACTGATTTAACTAACCTGCATTTCTCCAAATCTGTAGTATGACATTTTATACATAAGGCAGTTCAACAAAGTGGGAGACCCTGCTTTGTCTACACGGAATTCTCCCTGTGGGGTAAAATAGTCACTTTCCTATAAGAAAAGAAACCAGAAGTTACTGTCAGTTCAAGTTAACAGTTAATAATCAATAATAGTTATTGAAAGCTATAGGTTTTTCCCTTTTCAATTCCCAGTAAGAACCAGCTTTTAAGGTATTTTTATAAAGCCATGTTCAGTTATACCTCAAAAAATGGTACCATCATTAAGGTTTAATACCGGGTAGGGCTGGCTCTCTCCAACCATACCATTGCTCATTTTTAGAGTTTACAATAAATATGTAAACATTCAGTTTACATATGAACACTGAAATCAACTTTAGTGGAAGAGGAGATTATTTAGAAGATTCCTATCGTTATTTTTATTGGGTTAGTTTATAAATTAACCAAATTTTATTTGGCCAGATTAAAAAAATGTAATTTCTGACCCAGAAATTCCTTGTCTAAGAATTAATCCTATAAATATACTTGTGTATTGGCAAAATAATCAATGTAGACTGCATCACTGTTTGTAAAACTAAAAAAACTAGAAACAACCTAAATGTCCATTAGTAGGGATGGTTAAATAAATCCTGGCACACACACATAAAAAAATGAAACACACTGTGTAAATATAAAAAACAGAAGACGCTCTCCATATTCTCCATGTATGGAAAAATCATCAAGATTTACTGTGAAGTGAACAAAGTGTATATCTTGCTGGAATTGGAAACACAAGAAAACAGTAATTGTGACTACTAGGGATCTTTATTTTTTCTTTGACAAATTTATATATATATATTTTGGTGTACAATACATTTAAAAATATATATACATAGTGGAATAGCTAACTCCTAAGCTAATTAACATATGTATTCCCATCCTTATTTCCTTGTGATAGTAAGAACACTTAAAAATCTACTCTTTATAATTTATATGTTACATTGTTATTAAATACAGAACAATCTTTTTGGGCAGAGGGAGTAAACTTTTATCATGTATCCTTTTATATTTTAATTTTGAATCACAATATATTCATTCAAAAGGCTTAAAAATCATGAATTTAAAACGCACAAAAATTTAAGACTTGCTTAACTATATAAATTATTTAGAGCCTATTTAAAACAGTAATTTATCACATGGCATATTTTAAACACTGATAAAGCAAATTCACAAATGAAAATCATATACTATGAGTATTAAATTTCAGAAGATTAATTTAATACAAGGAAATAATGTTTATGAATCACAATTAAGAGGAACTGTTATAGAACTTACATCTGAGCAGGAAATCTAAAGCTTTACACTACTTCATCTTTGTCACATGACATACATGCATGTATTTTCACAAAAGACTCTTTTATTCAGGATCAGGGGTAAATTATTCTTATCTTTTGTGCCTTTATCATATAAAGAATGCCCATCCTCTAAGAGCTCACACTTAGTGGGAAAGATTAGACCATAACTACAAAACAGGTATAAGAGATTTGACAACGTGTTTAGGAGGTAGGTATACAGGGAAAGGAAAGGGCTTCTGGAGTAGTAAGTATGGGGTTAGAGAAGGTATTCCAAGAAAGGGAATAGTCAAAATGTGTATCAGGTGAGTCAAAAATAGAAACCACAAGGCAAGTTTTCTGGGGATAGAGTAGAGAGGGAAAAAGTTGGCAAAGGGACAAGAGACTATCAGAGGTAAGCAAAATATGAAGGTGCTTACATTCCAAGCTAAAGAGTTTGGATTTTATAACAATGTGTCATCACAGAGTTGATCTATTTCATACCAGTCACTAGGCCAAGACTTCATACTTCGTGTATATTACTACAAATTCTCTGCACTATCAATTAGTTTTTCTTGTCATCTACATAAGTGATAGCCTAGTCTGCCTTTGTCAGCATTTTAACTATAGATCCTAGAACAAGACCCAGTGCTCAAGGCATGTATATGTTGACTGATCAAAAGAAACTTGGCCATAGCCACAAGTTGACAAAAGAGTTTTAGCTGTAACTCAAGTCTGGTTGCAAGGCCTTTTCTTATAATCAATTCAAGTTTCTTAAACCGAACAGTAATCTCATCAATTTCACATTACCCTGGGAAAGGAAATAAAACTAAGGCAAAGATAACGATTTCAAGGTTACTATCCTATTTTCAGGTTTATCAGCGTAAGGTTCAGTTTGTGGATGGAAGCAATGGAAAAGGAAGGAAAGAGCTGAAGTGAAGGGCTATAAAAAGTTAAAGTAAGAAGTTTGGGCAAAGGATTGCTTCATAGGGGAGAATGGAAGTACCAGGTGTGAGTTTTCAAAGTTTTAAATCCAGAAAATGCTTTAGCATCTTTAACAGATTGTAAAGTCAGACTAAGGAACTAATTTGGGGGATAGCATGATGAAAATAAATATAATGCAATTAGCAAGGTAAGATAATTACACGGACACTGCAATGTGTCCTTCATACACCTGGAATTACCGACTTTCTTACCCGAATGTCTTTTGGATGTTCCCCTTCAGCTATCCTAACCATCCAGAGAAACTTGTTGATATCATCACCAGAATAACCAATAACACCTCCAAAGATAACCAAAACATAATCTACATCCAGAGTCCTCATGATTTTATAGGCTGCTGTTTCATTTGAAGACATAGCCTTTCCCACCTGTGAAATTAAAAAAAAAAAAAAAGAATATTTGTATTTATTCCTATGACAAATTGATAAAAATGAATGGAAATTTTACTTCAAGATAGAATTCACCTCAAGAGTCTGATTTACATGAATTTCCTTTTTGTAGAAATGACTTCCTATGAACTCAACCAAATTACTGAGCTTTATGAACTTACTATATAACCAATTTATAGTCCAAATGTTAGAAACAGAATACATGTTCTGATATTTTACTAATAATTAATTTGTGGCCGGTGATCTTGTTAACACATATACTTCATCTAGTTTGGGCAGACATCTGATAATTAGCTACTATACTAACAGAAACAATTTGCACATCCAGATAATACAATGAATTTATTTTACATATTTGCAAATAATTTTCTTAGTTTATAAAATGAAAAATACAAGCCAAACTTTTAAAAGTTGCAGATTTTGCCTAATTCTCCAGTAAGTTAAATATATCATGAAATCTATCAGAATCAGCCTACAATTCTGACTAATACTTGAATAGGTAAATACCAAACAAAATGAATAAGCATACCCTTTATTGAATACATGTGTTAAAGAAGTATTTTGAGAATTCAGCAAAGAGTAGTTTTCACCCACATTTTTTCCTATTTATCCACAAATGAAGCCTGATTGCTAAATAGTAAATATTTATTTTTATCTTGCTTATCAAACACTTACCAGTGCTATGTGGCTGTTATTCCAGGTATTATTATCCACCAAAGTAGTCCTATTAGCCATTCCAGCTATTTGATAGCCATAATCCCACCAAGACATCACTCGGGCATGTTCATCTGTATTTTGTCTTAGCCAAAAGTAAGCTTCTCTAAAATCATCTAAGATATTCCTGGTACTAAAAAGAATCACATAATTTTCTTTTAAATGAGATGTCACAAACATGGATAGGGTAACTTAAAATCTTGAGGTCATAAACCACTAAATAATTTCACATTTTAGAAAGCCTCTACAATAGAGAAAACAATGAAAAATCAGACTAGCACTTCTCAAACATGCATACAAATCACCTCCGTATCTTGTAAAAAAGCAGATTCTGATTCAGTAGTTCTGGGGTAGGGTCTAATTTTGTACAAGTCTAATAAACTCTGAAGTGAAGCAGAATTTGAGAGCTGAGGCAATATATAAATCAGAGGTTCTTAAATTTTAGCTGCATTGGAATCATCTGGCCTGATAAAGACACATTACTGGGTCCCACTCCCAGGCTTCTGATTCAGTAAGCTGAGGGGGGAGTTAATAACTTGTACTTCCAACAATTTTCATGCTAACAGTGACGCTCTGTTGAAAGACCACACTTTGAGAAAAACTGATGTATAGTATATGATTATGCATGCAGAAATATTTTAGAGAAGAGCATGAAATACAATGATTTCTACACATCCCATGAAGTGGCTTCAAATGTAGAGCTTCACAAAAACCATTCTATCTTTGAATTCTATCTTTTGAGACAAAGAAAAAAAAGTATAGGTATAAACTTTTTGTAGTCAAATTATTTTCTTACCCATCATGGTTGTAAGAGGCCAGGACCACACTTGGACTGGAGTAGGCATTGCTTGTGACCCAGGTACAATGGACTGCAAACATCATCAACAGCATCAGCATCAACATGGTGACAATGCTTTTTATATTTGGACCTAATCCCTCTTCAATTTTTTCTTGTTCAGTTACATGTTTCCTCACTTTACCTGCCTGGAGGTACAAAAAACTGGTCAAATTCATCATTTGACTTGTTTCACTAAGATACATTTAGAGAAAAAGCTGAAAGAATGTTCATCTATTGATTTAATCCCATGAGTCAGAAAACATATACGTAAACCTCAGATATTATCATGTGGGTGACAAAATGTTTTCTAAAAGTCAAAGTAGAATTTGAAGTCAAATGAAAATCAGAAGTTTCCTGGGAATGTACTAATCAAAGATCTAGCTCCTTACAGATCAAAATAATACCACTAGTAAAAAGCTGCTTTGAAACCCAGTTGTTTTTATGTTTTAATTAAATACAAAGGAGGAGTGAGGCATAGTGCTGCATGCTTGTCATCCCAGCTACTTGGGAGGATGGCTTGCGGCTAGGAGTTCTGGACCAGCCTGGGCAACATAATGAGACCCTCCTTTCTTAAAAAAAAAAAAAAAAAATTAATTAGCTGGATGTGGTAGCATGTGCCTATGGTTCCAGTTACTTGGAAGCTTGAGCTATGAGTGCACAAAACAATAGAAAAAAACAAAGAAAAAAGGAGAGAAACTAAACAATCCCATTCTGGCAATATAAAATCTTAATATATAAATCCTTATAAAATCTTTAAATCCGCTTCCTGAAAATAGCAATGTCCAGCTATACACATAGTCCATATCATGGAGAACGTCAGTACAGGAAAAAAACTGCAGTAACAAAATCAGTCTTCCAATTTCCAACCTAAAAAAGCCAAAACACTTGCTAAAAATAAGACTACCTTAAAACACCCCCAACCTCACCCCCACCCAAAAACCCCACGAAAAACCAGCAGAGAGAACAGAAGTCACAAGTTCTAAAATACAAGGCTGGTCAAGAAACCACAAAGAAATAAAAACCAAAATATAACAACACAAAGGCAGGTATGTGTTTTAGTAACATAAATCTTTATGAATTATATTGATTATAAGGTAAAGAATTTCGAAGTTAATATGTATACTGGAAAGTTTCATTGCTTGTTAACATTTAAAAATGTAGTTGATATTCAAGTAGCAAAGTTTAAGAGGGCACCCAAGATGAGTGCTTTCACGCTTTCATGCTGACAGAGACTATAGGATAAAAATGAATTACACTGTATCAGCCAGCTAGGGGTTGTTTTTTATTAAAGTCATTTTATTCCCTTTACTAGTTTACAATGAATATGGACCCTGATAAAGCACTTGTCCACATGGTTTCAGAGGGGCTTATAGTGCCAAACTGTAAGTAATTTAGGAGAGTACCAAGTTTCTGCTTTCAAAAATACAAGAGTATGCTAATAAATCTTAAGTCTATAAGTAACAATGGACCAAAAAAGATAAAAGAATTCTCTCTGATTATATTCTCTCACTTTAAGGTAAAGATCAACCAGGATTCAAATTTTGAGGCAAACAGTGAAGATCAACTAGAAATATGAGTTTATCCAAATCCTCAATAGTTCTTACTATGGTGGAAAAATTGAGAAAAGCACATAAAATTTTTAAAGGTCTTACATTCCCCACCTTATCATATAAATTTCCTGGGTTTCTTTTGTCATCCTCATCACTGCTGTCCTCCACAGGTGGATTTTCTCTTTTCATATCATCCCCCAAATAGTGCTCAAAAACATTTGAGAAGGCAATTGCAGACAGCATACAGACAACTGGAGTCAAAGTCAACATCAACCGCACCATCACTCCAGCAAAGTAGACAGCACTGATTGCATACAGAGCAACTGCAAAAGACAAGTTCTCTTACAACACTTCAGAAAGAAATGTTCACAAGAAACTGAACTAGATATTTAATAGTATAAAACAAATCTAAAAGTATAAAAATGTGTCATAAAAGATCCAACTATTTCTAAGTTAATAATACCAACCAACTGCTTAACAGTCAGATTTAGAAGTTCGTGTTGACTAAAACCTACACATTAACAGTTTAGAAAAAAATGAATGATTAAAATGTAATTTATAGTTATGAGGAATTAAACATAATTCATGTCAATAGCACCAGATACTATAAAATCTATATGTAATAGATGAAAACATTTTATGTATTATAACATCAGGCACAGTAAATTGATAGAATCAAATAAAGTCTGTGAGAAGTCCCTGCCAGTATCTGGCATGAAGCCTGCTTTAATGCAGGAATGTGACGAGAAGAAACCAAGTTACTAATCAAAGGAGGAACATGTAAAGTTAATGCCAAGAAACTTTTGAAAAGATTTGAGACCCATTTCCAATATCCAGAGCATTCTAGATAATGTGCTAACCACAGGAAAAGGCTCTACCATTTCTGGTTAAAGGCTATGTATGATTTACAAAGTCAATGAGTCATGTGAGCTTCTGTCTCACCTAATGCTAATGTTTTTTTTTTTTTACTGACTAAAAAATATATCTATCACACTTGAATAACACATATTCTTAAGTGTGTAACTCAATGAACTTATAAATATGTGTATACATATGAAATGACCACCCATTATAATGACATAAGATATTTTTACACCTCCTCGTGACTCTTCTCAGTCAATAACTACTCTCACCCCTATAAAAAATACTATTTAGACTTCTAAAGCATTAATTTAGCTTTCCTTATTCTTGAAATGTACAGAAATGGAATCATATAAAAATGTTCTCTTTTGTATTAGCTTCTTTTATTTACCCAGACTGTTCTCTTATTAATTGTTGTGTTTAATTATACAAATATATAAAATGTTCTATTCTACTGATGACCTTTGGAATATTTCTAATTAGGGGCTATAATAGATAAAATTACTTTGTGCATTCCTAAACATATCCTCTCATAGTTATATGCACTCAGTTCTCTTGGATATATCTCTAGGAATGGGACTACTGAGTCAAGTCATGAGATGGACCCATGTTTAAATCTTTTTGAATGATATACTCTTAACTATGGTCTTATCAAGAGTCTATCGGTCGAGAGGAATTAAGAGTATCATCCTTTAGTTAGAACTCATGTACAGTTACTATTCTTTCTATCCCAACTCCTCGCTAAAATAGTGACTTGAGGTGTCTCTCAAGGCACAGCCCCCACACTTTTACAAGTTCATGTCCTAATACTACAAATTATTGGGTTGTGTGATCCTAGGCATATAACAAAGCTTTTCTCAGCTCCAGTTTTTATCACATGCAAAACAGACATAGCATACTTCTTATGATGATTATATCACTAGAAGCCTTTGGTATCTGTTTATTTTATTCATTTAGATCTTAAATACCAGATCCCAAACACCTGGTTTTTGCATATTTTGTATTTAAAATCTTATTAGTTGGAAGCACACGCAAATCTATCAATGAAAGTGTTTACTAAAAGGTGATCCTTATTTCATTATATACACTATAAAATGTACTTTGCTCTGAAACCTAGTCGATGAATGCCTCTGAAAACTACTTCTTACTTAATCAAATCTAACGAAGAAAATGAAGACTGTATTGTCAATAAAGTTATAGTTTTTGAGGCTCACCCAGACTATAACAATAACATTAATCTCCCAGAAACCACAATAAACTAAATGCAAAATTTATATTCTAGCTCTAAATTAAAACAGCTAATAATTAAAATACATAACAAAAATTCAATGAATTTGTCTTGGTTATTCACTTATGCAAAATATGGGAGAAAATTTATCTCAAACATACAGTGTCAAATAAAGAAAAATAAAACCTTGAAGTGAATTATCTTGAAAAGAAAATAATTATTCCAAATCAAAGTTTTCACTAAAAAAAAAAAAAAAACTCTTACCAAATACTCTTTCATCGTTGATATTTTTAATGCAGAACCATAGGCCTGCTGGGAAGGTACATACGAGAATATGCAGATCAAAGAAGAAAGACACCCAAGTTGTAGGTTGATGCTCAGACACTGATGCAATAATTGGAATGTGTATTTTTGCATACCTGGTATTCGAAAAGTTAATATTTACAATTAATAATAAAACAGAAGTTCCTTTTAGATGAAGATATTTTTCTGATTATAGATGATTCCTATTTCCTACCCCTTCTTGTTTAAATGTACATTCCAATGTAACTAACCAACTATACTGAAAATAAATCAGTTTGATCCATAGCAATAAAACTAAAACTAATATGTCTTCTGTAAAATTAAAGGAATTATCTCTCTAAGGCCAGTCATAAAACGGTTGGCCGCAAGTTCTAATACAATACAAAAATCTTTACTCATGTAGGAATTTGTTCTGCAATTTAAGTCAGCATCTTCTAGTTTCCACAATGAGCCTCACTATCTTTTGGACTTTTCATTACATGTTGAACATCCCTTACCTGAAATGTTTGAGACTAGAAGTATTTTGGATTTTGGAATTATTTGTACTACATTTACTGGTTCAGCATCCCTAATCTGAAAATCCAAAATGCTCAAATGAGCATTTCCTTTGAGCATCATTATTAGCACTCAAAAATTTTTTCAGATGTTGGCTACTCATCTTATAGCAGCAGATATACCTTACCCAGTAATTATACCCTTGCTTGACAAGGAGATGGATGGCATGGAGGCAGGTAAGGAATGAATCATTCCTGAAATGCAGTCATTAAAGTTTAGAAAGTTCAGAAAGCAAAAGTTAAGTACAGTAGAAGCTCCACAGTTGACCACCTCTCTGCAATGATCACCTCCTTAAGTCGACATACTTTTCATAGACTGGACATGCACCACATGTACACATCAGTACAGTAGGCCTGGTTCCTTATGTTGACCAGTTTGTCACAGTTCCATGAGTGGTCAACTTACAGAGGTTCTACTGTGTAACAGACACAAGCTAACCTAGCAATTTAACCTAATCAGAACGACTGTCTACAACTGGGGTTTTCCTTCACATTTTCTGGTGATCCTTAACTTTTGAAGTATGTGTCTAAATGTCAGCTCTAGTCATTCATGCATAATTTGCTTATATCCTTTAATTAGACCTAGACATGAGCCCTTCTGGTATCAAATCACAAAATGTGCCTGTTCAATAAATTGTTTTTTATTGGGCTACCTGAAGGCAATAAGACAGAAACAGGAGAGGAAGGTAAAGTATCATCAAGAAATATTTTCTGATGCTCAAGAAAATATTTTAGAGACAAAAATTTTTAATGAATTCATATCCTGTAATATGTTTCACAGATTAAAAAACCTAAGAAACCTAGATCATGTGGTATTAAGAAAAAAATAAATTTTCTTCTTATCCACGATACATGGATTTCTAGCATAGCAAGTAATAAAATACTACTGAAAAATGGAAATTTTACCATAGTGAAAACAAAAATAAATCTTTAAATTGCACAAAGGTTACCTAAAGACACTGACAAAACTAAGGAGTCACCTGTATACAGAAGAGAAATATAAAGATTTACATTTTATAACAAATATTATAACAAATATAAGGGAGTTAATATTTATTAAAATAGCATATCCCATGGGTGGCCCTGTGGTTCAAAGGAGTAAGGCACCAGCCCCATATGCCAGAGGTGGCAGGTTCAAACCCAGCTCCGGCCAAAAACTGCAAAAAAAAAAAAAAATAGCATATCCTACATACTTTAGAAATGTTGCCCTAGCAGTAACTGAAGAATTGAAAATACAAATGAAAACAAAGGAAGAAAGACATTTTAATAAATATGAGACCAAATAATACTTACCCAGTGTCCCACAATGAATAAAACCTGCCACTCCATGGTGCAATGTAACCTTGGAAGGAAAAATGCAGGAAATTAATCTTCCTTTTTATTCTGTAAATCTTCTATTGATTTTATGTTTGTTAATTATGGATTGACTTAAGCTAATGTTCAAAGAATTTCAGTTTTCTTTTTTAGGTGTCTATTTCATATGGCTGGCGGTCAGATAAAATACAGTAGTAATCAAATAAAAACAATAGCCATGGAGAACCTCTTTCCAAAGAAAAACAACACTTAAGTGTTGTGTTCCAATTCTTTCTTAAGCTTCTGGATGACTAGTAAAAGAAAGCTAAGGCTTTTAAACAACACTGGATCAGTTTTAAAAAAGGAGGGGGGATATCTAAATGACCTGATCTAGTATGCCAAATCCCTCCAGATAAATTATAAAATAGTTATTAAACACTCATGGTTTTTACTTCTGACAATGCTTCATGCTTTTATGAGTTAGGCTGATATATTATTAAAATTGACAGATGAAATAACTTTAGAAAGAATCTAAAGTTATTAGATTCTTTAGAAAGAATCTGACTTGTTTCTAAGGGCTAGAAAAGTAACTTAGAATCTGGAAGTAGACGGAAACTGATTTGTTTGACTATTTAAAAGGGGTGAGGGGAGCAAGAGTGAGCAAACACATAAGAGAACCATATAGTAGGTTAATACTAGAAAGTCTAAATATTTTTTAATTTTTGTATTTCGGGCCTATTCATCCAGCAAAAGAAGGATTAAAGTAGCAAAATTAAGATACGCCATTAAAAAAAATCACACTTTGTAGTAATGCTATTCAGATTTTAGAACCTTTGACTATTACATATCACCCCGAACACGCCCAATCTCATCCAAGTATTATTATTATTTTATATTTTTAATAGGTTTTTGCCATGGCTGGGTTTGAACCCACCACTTCTGGTATATGGGGCTGGCACCCTACTCCTCCTAGCCACAGGCGCCACTGACCTTTGACTATTATTTCTACATTGTGTGTACAGAATATATCCACAGCATGTGACATACTAGAATAAATGGAATATGTAAAGTGCTTGTTAAAGAATTCCTTTTTGAATAATAATCTAGAGGCACGATTCATATCCTACAGGCAATGACACCTACCTGTGTAAGTCAAATAGATGACACTAAGGAACACAGCACCCGCAGCTAGTGATACACCCAAAAAGAAAAGGGTCTGAAATTCTTGCTTTGTCAATCGGTCTCTCAGATACTGTAAGAAAGCATAAGCTTGCAGCAGCGCAAAGACACCTAATTTTAAAAAAAAGGTCATAAAATCAACAAAGCACTTTTTGAAGTCCATTTAAAAACTTCCATCTGAAAAAGCTTTTTAGAATGTTGCCTGTACCATTCATACCAAAACTAATTTCATCTAGCCAACCTTTCCATTGTCAAATGACAGTTAAGTATTCAATTAATACATCCAAAAAATTCTATCACACTTTTTTTTTTTTTTTGAAATGATCAGACTGTACCAGGTAAGAAAAAACTACTATTTATAAGACTGAAAGCTAATTTAAAAACATTAAGTTCCTCCTTTTCCCCTGTATTTTAGTGACACTTTTTTTTTTTTTGGGGGGGGGGGGATAAAATCCTAAAATTTGCTTTGATATAAATGACTTAGGGATAAGGAGAACTTTGATAGTTACTGATAGAAGTTATTTATGACAGAAGTAAAGTTTATAATGGAGTGGTAAGATGTAATCTTAATTACACACTTGGGCAAGATTCTAAATTAGTGCCGGGGTTTAGGGCACACTTTCCCAAAATGTGGAACCTTGGCATTTGAGAAAATGATAGAAGCAAGAAAGTCTCTATTTTCCCCTGAAGCAGGCTATAAAAGAATTCTATGACCTTCTTTTAGGTAGGTTTTAAGATCCTCATTCAAGAGAGGTTGCTCTCCCAGAGGAAAAGAATGAAAACAGAGATTATCAAGAAGAATCTGAACAAAAAAGCCTTAAGTTCTTCCTGGTTTATCTACGTTAGATCACAACCCCCTTTGTGCGATCATACTTCTATAAGATAGTCCACTCTTCACCACATCTAAGCATAAAAAAAGTTTTCCCTATTACTTCGGATTTTCATTTCTGAGAAGCTCAAGTAAAACTTATATTAAGTAAAATTTGTATTTTTTCTTTTTGTTAATCTGTCTTTTGTTATAGGGATCTCAGCCCTGAACCTTGCAATGGGTGAGGATAAGATATTAATCATTCCTTCCCTACATTACTAAATATAAAGATGAGTGCTAAGATAAAATTAAAGCAATAACAGCAATAAGTATTTAGTTGTCAGAATATACAAAACCGCTAAGTGTAAAAATTTAAGCAAAGAGGATGTGAGAACCCTCACCATCTGAAATAGATTTTCAAAAATAAAGTTTAATCTTGTTTTAAAAGTTCATCATAAGGTGGTTAAATAAATGTTATCATAGTTAGATTTTAGGAAATGTAGCAAATGCATATGCATAAAATAGTCAAGTGATTATGTATCTACACAGACATTGCTACTCATCATTATTGTGTACTGAAAACTAAATACATAAATACTTCTCTCTGTCTCAAATTACCTCTTGGTAAAATTGATAACATTAAATCAGAAAAGTAAAAAAAGCACTTCACAGATTTTTAAAGTGCTAGACGGTAGTGGTTCTTAACTATTTTGGGGAGGGGGAGTGGTTAAAACTCCACTGAAAATCTGATGCTAAACTTTAGGGAATACCAACTCAGAAAGTTACATATACTGACATTTACACAATATCAATATGTAAGTGCTGCAAATAACTACCCATGGACTTCTATGCATTGAGAATCTCTGATAAATTTTTATTCACACGTCTCCCATAATTGTGACCAGATTACTTTGGCAGCAATGGTGGTTGTTGAAAATTAAAAACCATTACCACCATCACCACTGAAATAAAAAAAAGGTCATTCCCTTGAAAGACTGGCCAATCACACATTCACCTACTCCTCAGAAAAAGAAAAAATTTTTTTTTCTTCATACCTGCAGCTGCCATGTGTTCACTTGTTCTGATTGGCTGAAATCCCACAAAAGGTATCTGCATGGACAATATTAAACCCACAATGTAGAAAGTGCTATATGCTATAAAGACAAAATAGGAAACAAGGATAATTTACTACTACCATTAAGTACTCAAAGCAGAAATGTATAGATAAATCTTATATCTTTAGCAAAATTTTAACTGAACTTATTTAAAAAATTGAATCTTCAAGTGACTATTTTGATATATATTGTGAATATTCTGTTAATTTTTAAAAAATATTTTAAGTACTTTATTTCACAGAATATTTATAATAGTGAGCCTTGTGTGGCTTTTCTTTCCTCCAAGTGGAATCAAGTTTGTTTCAATCTATCATTAGTAATCATTGACACAACCCAAGAAACTACCTAATATATATATATATATATACACACACACACACACACACACATATACATATATACACACACACATATATACAAAACACTATTGCTATTGGCATTAATCCAAAATGTGCATGACCTAATGAATACTTATCAACACCACCAAGGTAAATGAATGCTATTGTCTCAAAAACTCTCAAGTACTTATACTATTTTTATAGTCTCGTAATACTATTTGTATAGTACATGTAAAAAATAATTCTTACGTCCTCCAAGTTTTCTGTGATTAAAGATGTAAAATTACATAGAAATCAAGCCATAAATAGATCACTTATAGAATTTAGAGTGCAATAAAGGAAACCTATTTGTTCTTGGCACTGAATATACTATAGTATTTGCATCTGTATTAAATTAATGTCAATTGAGGAGAGGTAACGATAGTTTGTGTAAAAGACTGTTTTGAGTTCATATGTTCACAGATCATGATTAGGCCAAACGATTAAAGTATTTGAAATCACTATAAATGAAGATAAAGCCCATCTGAAATAAGCTAATGTAAAAATTATTCCATTTACAAAGGTTATTCACATCATTTTATAAATATTGTATAGTTTTTTGAAAATAAACTACTCTCATCAAAAAAAGACTTGTGGTATACTTCGGAACAGCAAACCACATAGCACACATTTCTGTACACTATACAGCACAGTGATATAGGACATTCATATTCATATTTATATTTGTATTCTGTCTTTGAATGGGACCATACTTTGCTTGGCAATGTAAAAAATTTCAGCAATCACTGTTTGTAACCACAGATGAAATTTTCTCTAAGGCATCTGCTGAAGTTCATTTCCAGACATATTAAAAAAAAGAAGCATGAGCCTGATAATATTTTCAACTCAATATTTCTATGCAAATTTTCACAGACATGTACTGTCATCAGTATAGAAAAAAATACTTAAACAGGAGCAGATGGACTAGAGTTGAAGTTAATAAGAATAAAGGACATGAGTTCAGGAAAAAGGAAGTCAACCTGACAAAATAAAAAAGCCAAGTGAGGCTTTAACTTATATTACATAGGTTAATGTCAAATAAAGCCAAATAAAAACAGACACAAGTTCTCAATAATATTTTGCCTCGGGTGGCGCCCATGGCTCAACGGAGTAGGGCGCCGGCCCCATATGCCGGAGGTGGTGGGTTCAAACCCAGCCCCCCCCCTCAATAATAATATTTTGCCTCTGAAACTCCTATATCCCAGTTTGCCTCATTTATACCTACTTATATCCACCAATGAAACAAGTCTGATAAACACGACGTCTGCAATAATACAAACAGAAGCAGCATTTTCTTTGAAGAGAACTAGAAACAAGTCATTCCTAAACATTTTTGGATCATTGATACTGAGATGTTTACATATGGTGCTAAGTGTTCTATCTTATAGTCCTCTTTAATGTAAAGATTAAGTAGTTTGAATATCCCTTACCTAAAATCCTTGGGACCAAAAAGTGTTTTGGATTTTTTTTTTTCCTTCTGCATTGTGGGATAGTTGTATTATACTTACTAGCTGAGCTGGTTAAGTACTAATGCTTCAATGAGTACTTCCTTTGAGTATCACATTAGCACTCAAAAAGTCTTGGATTTTCAGATTAGGAATACCCAAACTATATGCCCATTAAATAAAGTTAAGGATTGCTTGCCAGGCAATATAAAATGCCAAATATCACAGACTCACCTTAATATGGTTTAAATTTATAAAATTACATATACCAGTGGTTTTCAACCTTCCTACTGCTGCCACCCTTTAAGACAGTTCCTCATGTTGTGGCGACCCCCAACCATAAAATTATTTTCATTGCTAAAAGTAGCAGCATTTAGACTGCTATCCTCTTAATTTAAATCTCATTTACACATTCACATTTTAAAACATAGAAAATAAAAAATTAGACATACTTGAGTAGAAAAAAATGAAGTAACTCAATTCTTTAAATATAATCTCAACTGAAAACTGAAAATATATGCTTTTTCCCAGACCTTAATATCTAATTAGTGTGTTTAAAAATTACCTCTTGAATTTATTCATTCAAATACTAACTTTACATCTACTGCAGACAAGACAGACATTCTAAAAACAGAAAATGCTATTCAGATCAATTCTATCCTCTAAGAGTTAGATGTCAGTAAAATCAGAGATGTACACAAATTACTATAATATAATGAAGCAAATACATGTGACATGGGAGGTTCTATAAAAACATAAAGAAAGAAGAGATCTCTTCTCTTCTTATCCTGGGCACTGACGGAGTAGTTAGCAATGTCTGTGCTGCTCTCTAATGTTTTCAGTAGACCTTGATAACACAAATTCATAGCAATTGCCCTCTACCAATATCTTCTTCCTATGAACTCTCTAGGAACTTGACTAAATTACTATCGTCATCTATTACAACTTTCTATTCATCCATGTTAATCTACTTTTCTTACCCTTTAAATCAGAAGAATAAAGCAATCCACCAAAGTGGTGAGCACTAAGGAAATGTACAACACCAATGATGTTGTAAATCACTTATTACATCATGAAAATGTTACCACACTGCCATCCAGTGGATGCACAATTACTGGCATTCATTACTACAGATCATAATTCCAATGTGTTAGAAAAATTCCAGAAAAAATAACCATTAGAAAGATATATCCATATACATATAAACACACACACATATATTCACACACGTGTATTATTCTAATTATTTTTAACCAAAGAAAATCACTTTGATGTGGGATAGTAGTCTAAATATGTTCTCATTCTTATTTCCAAAGATGCAAGGTGGGACAAGATTGATACAAAGAAATATACCACTGCTTTTGACTTAATAGGTTCAAATGAGTTGTTCTATAAAATAAAAGGCACCAAAAAGTTTCATTCAAGTTCCACCGAAATTTTTAGTACTGAAGAAGCTCCTACTGTTACTCAAGCCAACCTTTAAGTACCTTGTCTCTAACAAGGCATTATAACTCATGTTGATAGTACTCTTTATACTTTCAAGTTACTATCATACTTCCTTTTATGTTAATACATTAAAAAGGTTTTGCAAATATATGTCCATTAATTTTAACCCACCATTAAATCATGTTAGTATTTCTGAATTTATTTCCAGGTTGACATTTAATGGAAAAGGCTAACAAAATATTCCTTTGCTATCCAACTTTTCTCTCAAACAAAATATTATAAAAAGAAACACAGTGGAGAAATACTTCAAAACCCAACCAATTTTGTTTTATTAACGAGTATGATTAAAGGCTTGTTAAGAATTTTAACAAGTATCTTTGATTAATAAAGATACTTTAGTACTTCAGGATCACTCTGCATTACTGTGAACTGTGGTAAATATAAAGAAATTACATGGATTAAAGATTAAAACAATACAAACACAAAACACTGATTACTCTTGAACAGCAGAGAGAAATACACGATTATTAACAGGCATACATAATGAGAAAAATAACTTCTCTTTTCCAAGGACATTATTCATCATAAGCTATACAGAATGAATCACTGAATCTGATATTTTACAAGCACCAGATCTGTAAAAGCAACAAGGTAAGACTTGTTCAAAATGCTTGAAAATCACAACATGTTAAAATAGCCAACATACCCTGTACTGATAACTAAAACAAAATCAAGGACAATTTATTTGGAAAAATAAACCTAGACTAAATACAACTGGGTTCAAGTTCAATATACTGTCTGTGTGCATGCACATGTGTATTTGAAGAACTCATGAAGTATATACAACTTTTACATAATTTCAAAGGTATTGGATAATGCTCCTTAGTAACTTCTAGAGCTAAGTAGTAACTATATCTAGCATGTCAAGAAGCAGTTATAAACCAAGTATCAGCAAATTGAATTCACTTATAAACATATGTACATTAATGTACCTGGAAAGTGCCTAGCAGAGCACCATGTTCCCAGAAAACGCTAACATGCTGAGAAAATAAATGAAAAATATGAAAAGGCAACGATTATGTATTTATTTATTTGAATCGGGTCTTGCTCTGTGCCTAGGCTAGTGTGCAGTGGCATCCTTGCAGCTCACTGAAACCTCAAATTGCTGGGCTTATATAACTCTCTTGCCTCAAGTAGCTAGAGCTATAGCCACACACCACTGTGCCTGCCTAATTTTTCTATTTTTATAGAGACAAGGTCTTGCTCTTACTCATACTGATTTAAGACTCCTGGCTTCAAGCAATCCTCTCTCTTCAGCCTCCCAAAACTCTAGGATTACGGGTGTAAGCCAATGTGCCCCACCAAGAATTATTTTCGACAACTCAAACTGTATCTTTTGTGATTGTGGGAATAAATGAAACTGATAATCTCCTAGTGAACTAAAAAATAAAAAGGGGGACCACTATCACTGCAGCTTCACAACACTTACCAAATTCATCTAATAAAGACCACCTATATTGCACCAGTTGAATATAAACAAAGAGAATACAATAAACACAAAATAAAGAGGATTTAAACCACAGAGACTCACAAATCATTTTACTACTAAAAACATTTAGGTCCTTCTTCCTTTTCTTCATGTCAACTACTCTTATAAGTAAATTCATTTTACTAATAACACTAAGAATCTGGTAAGTTCTACACAGAATTTCTTTGGACTAGGAAACAGATATAATATACTCAATGAGAAGAACAGATCCTTAGAAGAAAGAAATTTCACTCAGGTCTATTCCTCTACATAAGAATTCCAAATGGTTTATTATAAATAAATCTGTTTAGCTTGTAGAGAAGTGATTTTCAACTGGTGTGCCAGGAGAGGATCTTAGGCGGGCTACAAAAATTTTTAAAGATCATTAATTAAATGATTTTCTTTTTCTTCTTTTTTTTTTTTTTCCTTTTCTTTTTGCAGTTTTTGGCTGGGGCTGGCTTTGAACCCACCACCTCTGGCATGTGGGTCCAGCGTCCTACTCTGTTGAGCCACAGGCGCCGCCCTAATTAAATTATTTTCAAAAGAATTTGAGAGCATGTACATTTACATATATATAAATGCTCTTTTTTTTGGATCAACATAATTTAAGTGTGCCACGTAAGTTTAACTTTTTTATCTTACATAAGTGTGCCATGAGATTTAAAAAAAAAAATGGAGAAACACTGTTAGAGCATGAGATTCTTTGTTTCCAATACCTGAAGAGGCTTTTTTGATTAATAGTAAATCACAGGTAAGACCCGTGCTCTAAATAGCCTGAGTCTTAATACAAGAAGATACTGGAAGCCTAATCTGTTATAAATTATATGGAATGTAATAAATAATGAGTCATATTAACAGTGCAGGTGGCAGAAGCAATGGCATCTTCCCTTTATGTGTGCACCTGAGGTAAGTGCCCTCCAACCCCTGCCAAATAACCTCTAAATACCCACTGGCAGAGCAGTAAAGAGGATCTATAATAAATCAGTCTAAAGAAAAATCTCACCCATTTTCCCCATTTTCCCAGTCACTATTTTCAATCCCTATTACAACAATTATCTGGAAATCTCACTTTGTGTAACCAACACTGCAACTTCTAATTTTAAATGAAAACCTAGGACAAAAATGGGGGGAAGGGCAGTTGTGGTAGCCCCTTGTCTGCCTGCTTTTGGCTCACATGCCTTGAAGGTATGGGAAAGGCAAAAATTGCTAGATAGAGCATCAGTGATAAACTGAACATTCTAAATAACCTGAGAAAAATCTTATTTCAATGTTACACAGACATATTCAACCCTTGCAAATAATATTTCTTGTGTACAGACTATAAAAGTAATCTCTTTTATGGTGAAACTTTACCTGTCACAAATATAATTGTACAGGCTCTTACTGCTTTCAATGTTTCAGATCTAAATCATCAAAACTATTTAATTACATACTGAATCCCATTATAAATGCTGAGGTGTTACCCCAAATATTTTGAGGTAGTAAAATTTAGCTCTTTTAGATACAATGCAAAATAATCAAGAATATAAAAGGTTAAAGTTTTGAGAATAGTCTGTGTTACGGTCTATTATTTCATTTCCAAGAAACACAGTTGACAGCATCCTTTCTGATTCACCCATGTAAGTTTCAGCTTGCTTGGTTTATCAGTATTGCTGCTAGGGCTTCACTTGTTTCTGGTCCATGCAGATTTTACATTTCTTGGGTTTTGTATATCTCAAAACTTTTATAATGAGTCCCATATAGTATTCAGAATAATTTTATAAAGCTTAGGACCACAGAGACAAGTGTTTGTTATATAAAATTGATGTAAAGAATTTACACTATGGTGTGCCATTTGCAAACACAAATTATTTTGATACATGGATATTTGGCAATTACATCTCTCTCTTGACCTATAGGTGTTTACTATATTCTGATTTATTTCAGAATAAACAAAAAGATACTAATTAATAGGTTTACAAGGTGTCCTATTACCTACAATTGGGTATCACTGCAAAAATATTACTGATACTTAATATTTTTATCCCATAAAGTGTTAACAGTTAATTAAAAAAAATATATCTATGATAAGGAAACATAACTTTTATGTTTGCTTTGTGAATTCCTACAAAGCAATTTATGTGTATTATACTTGTAAATAAATACTTATAAAACTTGTAAGTTTTTTTTTTTTTTTTTTTTTTTAGATAGCCTCAAGCTGTCACCCTGGGTAGAGGCCATGGCATCACAGCTCACAGCAACCTCCAACTCCTGGGCTTACGTGATTCTCTTGCCTCAACCTCCCAAGTAGCTTGGACTATAGGTGTCCGCCACAACGCCCGGCCATTTTTTGGTTGTAGTTATCATTGTTGTTTGGCAGGCCCAGGCTGGATTTGAACTTGCCAGGTCTGGTGTATGTGGCTGGTGCCTTAGCCGCTTGAGCTACAGGCACCCAAACCAAAACTTGTAAGTTTTAATATAGGTTTTTAAGTTTAATATTAGTTAAGTTTGTTTATTATTTATAGCTCTTGTTTGAGAACAATTCTATGTTTAAATGTGATTTTTTCATGTTTAAGGTCTCATTTATTTACTTTAAAATTCAGGCAACTAATTTCTTAGGTTAGTACTCTGTAAAACAGTACTATTTCATCAATTAACCCCTGTTCTTTTGTCAGTATGCTGCTGCTAGTCTTTGTTATTTCACAATGTACCTACCCCTCTTCCCAAGACCCTGGAATGAGCCGTATTAATAAAATAGGTACTCGTACACATCATAAAGAGCCAATAACATAATACATAGTTTCACCTATTATGTTTCATGTGAATATATAGGTGCTATTTTTGATCTTACGCTCAAAACATTAATGTTTTTCAAGGTACACTACCCAAATAAAAAAATATAATTCCATATACAGAACCTCCATAGTTGACCACCTGCCTACACTGACTACCTGCGTAAGCTGACCTAATTTTCATAGGCCACACATATACTACATGTACATTCAATGGAACCTTATGGTGACCACCTCTTATATGTTGACCAGTTTGTTATAGTCCCTTGGGTGGTCAACTTACAAAGGTTTTACTGTATTTTTAAAATAAGATGTGGTAGTAGTATTCCCATTTTAAATAGCTATCAGTTTTTATTTTTGTAAAAACTAAAAATATAAATTAAAAAACTAATATAAATACACTAAGGAGCAGAAAGTTAGGAAAGTGTATTATGTATGTATTTGTGTAAGAAGAAATGGATGGTAGCTAAAAGGATAAGGGTAACAGGAGATCAATAGATTAAATAGATTTAATTTTAGTCTAAAATTTAAAAAAATCAAGAAATAAAGAGTCTATTATATATTAGTGGTAAAAAAAACAAACCAAACCAAACCAAAACAAAACAAAACAAAAAAACCCAGAACAAATGAAAAAAGTGGTTGACTTTGGAGTTGAGAATTTAGGGAACAAGCCAGTTAAAGAAAATGGAACTACTGATAATATTTGACCTTTTTAATTATATACATTGACTTAAATTACAAACAAAAATAAGAATGCCACTCTATTGTTAGTTATGTGTTAGTTACTTTCCTGTACTTTATAATGTATGTGTTATTTCTCCATTATGTGTCCCATAATCAAAATTGTACTGAAAGTTTATTTTTACTTAAAAAAAAAAAAAAAAGGAAAAATCCTTAAATTTGCACTGGGGTTTTATCTCCTCTCTCCCAGCCTCTTCAACTCCTCTTCTGGACTTTCCTTCTTAACATCAACAGAAGCAAACACTTAAAAATAGCACTTTTTGTGTTAGTCTTTTGTAATACTTTTCATATGATTAACTCATGTATCTTTAACAATCTGTAAGGTAAGAATTATTACCTCTATTTGACCCATGAAGACATTAAAGCATAAGACTAATAAGTAATTTGTCCAAAGTTGTTATGCAATAGTTAAGTGACCAGGAACTGAATCCTGCTAAGTTTGCTCTGGAATATTACTCTTGCTATCAATAATTTTGCATCTCTTACTTATGGTTACATCACTACAAATACTTTTTAAGTCTGTTGCTATACTATTTCACTTTTCAAGACCAAGATATTATCTCTAAAATCTTCAAAAGGACATAGTTAGCTGAAAAGCTAATAAGACCTCCCTTATTCCAAACTGACTTTCACGAACTTTTCTACATTTCCATTTTGATAACATGCTATAAAACTGATTACCCTGCACAATACACATACCTTAGAAAAAGATTATTTTATTCACCTCTGTATCATAATGGCCAGCACAAAACTTAGTATCTGTTAGACTGGTAATAATATCTGATAAATAGATATGCTTTAATTTCCTCAAAAAACAGTATGGAAGAATTAAACAAAATAAATTCTAGAGCTCTCTAGAAGTTTTGCATGCAGTATTAGTTAAGTTTGTTCATTGTAAGTTAATCTAGTATTAGATATGTTCTATTAGGTTGTTTCAAAAGTTTTGCCCGTTTTAATGTCATGTGTTTTTTTAGCTCCATATCTCAATAAATATTTATTCTACTGTGTCATGGTATATACTGATCGATGGAGAATTTTGTACTCTATACATTGATGCTGTTCATTTTTTTCTACTTTTAATTTTTTTTATTCTTTTCAGCCTATTACTATATG